>LOEQ01005432.1:274093-287079 GCA_001685075.1 Bramus lutescens
TGACTGTGCTTAGTTGGTAAAACTTGTATATAATACATACAAACTGCACAAAAGAATAATATTAAAAATAGAAATGCAGACTATTTCTGACATAAAATAGCTTCCCATGTTTCTACCTTATAGTAACATGGAAATATACCCAAAGAACCCTTCTGCTGCTCCTTTTAACATACTACTCAGTAAATTATATAAAACATTGAATGTTTTATTACAAAGTAAGTTTTTTTTTTTAATGATGATTTTACCCAACCAAGTGTATGCTCAAGCAGGGGCTCTGAGCACAACAAAGATGGGCTTCACTGAGCTATATGGAGTAGGTTCCATGTTTGATAGTTTGTTCTTACAGTTGATTTTTTATCAAGAAGTAAACTCATCAGTAACACGTGTTGGTTAATTAATGACAATGACATGAGCAATGCTAGAATGAAAGGAAATGCTAATAAAGAGATTGATAAGTAGATAAAACAACTCAGTCCTTAGAGCCATCCAGTCAGGTATGTACTATTATTCTTTAGCTACATTAGACAAATTAAGATGAAGCAAATAGTCCAAGTCTAGACAGTAGAAGTTTGGTTGAACAGAGCTAGGACCTCTTCTGTTTTCCCTTGATCCACTGTAGGGCTTGGACAGACTGGCTGGGGCATTTTCAGGATGGGAGCACACTCAGATGCATGCATAGCTGTGGCCCAGTGACCTGTATATCCCACACGGGTTTCCGGAACCTACCAATGTTGTGTGTGAGCCACCTGGACCTTCTCAAGACTCTGCTAATGTTTGTACCTTGTATGTTTTCCCAGCCCCTCTGGTGGACCTCACTCCAACCCACAGTGGATCTGCCATGCTGATGTTGCTCTCGGTCGTGTTTGTGGGTCTGGCTGTATTCGTCATCTACAAGTTTAAAAGGTGCGTGTTCCCCCGTCCATCCCCCTCCCCCAACCTCTTCCCTCTTTCTGACAGGTTCAGAAGCAATAAATCACCTCTGGAACAGAGCGGTGATGCTTTCTATTAATGTTTTAGGAAGATCCCGGGGATTAATGTTTATGCCCAGATGCAAAATGAGAAAGAACAGGAGCTGAGCAGTCCAGTCAGTCACAGTGAAAGCAGGCCCAGTGTCCCTCACCCTGACCTCAGGTGGCCTGGCCAGCTTGTAGATGAGAAGGTGGAATCGCAGCATCTAGGTAAATGATGCCCAGTGGTCATCAGCTGCCCAGGCTGAGTAGTCCACACTAACCCACCTTCTAACCCCTTTTTGGCTTCACATAACCACTTTTTTCTGTTCTAACACTTGTGATAGAAACAGCTAAAATGCCCTTTCTTGCTCTTTTGTAGCTTTTTTTGCTCTCCTTTAAATTTCCCTCCTTTAAAAAAAAAAGTCGGTTTCTAAAACTCCAAGCTTCAAAGTATATTTGCAATGAGCATGTAGTATTTCACTACTGCTATTGAAGGAGGAAAAGCTGCAGTGCCTGGGGGAGGTAGGGAGAAAGGCAGGCAGTCAGCAAGTTGTGCACAAAACCGCAGACTCTACTATGGATAGCTCTAAGACCAGACATTTTTAAAATACCAGAAGAGCCCAACAAAAAAATATTGGCTAACCTGACAATTAGGAAGGGATTTTGGTGTTTTGTTCTGTTTTTGGTCCAGTGGCAGTCTTGAAACTATCACCCATGTGAAAACTGAGAACAAGGAAGGGCGAGCAGTTTGTAGAATACTTAGGATTTGGGAATGTTAAGAGACCAGTTGGAGAATTAGGCTAGAGAGGTGCCTTTCTCTGTGATGACTACTAGCTTTGGCATTAGACGACAATGCTACTTTGTCTTTCTGGGGCCAAAGCATGGGAGTCTGAGACCTAGCTGGAGGAAGCCTACAGCTCAGCTGGTAAATCTTACTATGTATTACAGAAGATGTTTTTGAGGAACTAAGACAAATTCATGGAACCGTCATGGCCAATCCCTATTCTTCCTTGGGTTTTGCTGTCTATGGCTGACTAAGATGGGGAAATTGCAGGATAGTTCATGCTTCATGCTAAAGTCGTGAGGCCAGATCACCTAGAATGCCTTCAGAGACAAGATTTTTAATATGTTACTTGGGAACAAATGAGTTTAAATGGATATGAGAAAGGTTGTGGCTGCATTGGGGAAGTTTAAATGCAATGAATAGCACTGGCCAGAGATAATAATAACAATTGCAGCCACATCTGGTGTCCAATTTTCACAGTTCATTTTCTTTCATTTGGTGGAGACAGGGTAATAAAAAGACACAATAGCATTGGGTTAAGAAGTATAAAAGCTTTTCTGTCTGACTGTCCAGTGTAACATCACCTACTCTGCCTATCCGCTTCCAAAGCATCCCAAATGCTGCATGATCTAGGGGGTCTTTTGGTCTTCGGTCTCTATTTCTGTGGTGTGAATCACAGTGGCTGCTTATTAATGTGACAGTTCCTCCTTTGCTAGCCATATCTCATGCACATTGCAGTCTCTGATTCCTTTCTATTTCCAGTGTCATTAAATGAGTAAGTGTTACACGTTTTCTCTTAGGAGAGTAGCTTTACCCTCCCCTCCCTCCCCTTCTTCTCAACCTGGTGACTCATCTCTCCGATTGCAAAGACCAAGACAAGCCACTCCGCCTTCATCGCCAAAGCGGGGATCTGCTGGGGCACAATTTGCAATCTAAGGAAAACCCCAAAGACTACATGAGACCTGCTGATCAGAAAGAATTGCGCTCTTGCCAAGTACATCATCCTTCCTGACCACTAACTTTTTTTTTCTTCTGTTGTTCTGTTTCCTATTTTGCCAGGAAGTATTTCCATAGTTGCTGAGAATCAAAGCACAAAAGAAATTCCTACCTATGTAAATGTTTGTTGAATGGAGGACGCCAGTAAAACAAACAAAATTAAAATAAAAACAATCAAAATTTAAACTAACAAATAAACACTCACTGCATCGGAACTTTTAAATTCTTCAGATACAGACAACAAGGGTTTTTAGCTTTAAGCCTGTGCATGTGGACAATACCTTGAGAACACGTTCGGAGGGGCAGTCTACAGGTGCTCTATTTTAATGGAAACACTCCCCTCCCCCTCTCTTCTCTTTTTCTGATCGGTCATGTTTGTAGAAAATTCATAACATATATAGGCCAAGGAAATCTGCATGTATTTTTGGAAATATTTTTGGCTCTAGATTTCACAGCTATTTTAGCACTACAGGCTGATGGTGGGTTATCCATCTCCAGCCTTTTCACAAGACACAAAGACGTGCACAGGAGTTTGAAACCCTGAGCTGCTTCTCTGTTTTACTTATTGGCATTTTTCCATTCTAAGTTAGTGTTAGAGGCTCTGTTGGTCAACAGTGACCTCAGGCTGATTTCCATTCTCTGTGGCCGCAGGAACAAAGATCCTTCATAAAGATCCACATCCATGTAGGCAGGTTCAGTAGGAACAGAAAGGAGGCTGGGAAGCAAAGCATATCAGAAATGGACCTCTATTTCCTGCTCAGCTTTTCTCCTTGCTCCAAGTAATGTAAAAACAAAGACAAAAAAAGTGGGAACTTTTTCCAGTACATACTTGTTATTCTGTTTGTTTGCTATCTGTGTGTGGACATGTTTCTCTTGATGTCTCTCAATTTTTTCCTCCTTATCCCCCATTATCTTTTGACAGCTCTCCTGTTTCCTCTTCAAATGTGTTGCTAGATTTTGGACATTAAACCTGTTAATTCCAAACACTGGCCTAGCCGATGCCAACCCTGGCTCCTTCTCTCACAGGTCTTCATCCTGTCAATCTTCTACACTCCCACGCATGCCAGCTTCCCTCACTCTGGCCAGGCTGCTGCATCCTGCCCAGCTGGCTTCAGTTACATTTCCCCTTTATTCTGTTCCTCTAGAATCTTCTTTTGCCAAATACCTCTGTCTTTTCCACCTGGAAATGTATACTTGTGTGTGAAAGAGTTGATACACGCAAAGCAACCCAAATCTGGCCATATACTTTGGAAAGTAAAACCTACAGATGAACAGTGATGGTTTTCTGTGCATTAACAAAAATCTTATGTGGTCTGAATCTAGAAGATTCTCATGAGAAATGTTTTGAATGTGTGACTATATTGCAGGGTAATATGTTCTATGATAGTTGCTGTTATCTGATATTTCCCCTCTAGAATAACCATGTTTATAAAATAAAGCTGATTTTTTAACCAGAAGGAGAAGTAGGTTAATGGACTTACTACATAAAAGTATTGAAAAAAACGATAAAAATCAATCAGTCTTCTCATATCTAGATGAGGCTTTGACCATTTAAGATGATCTCACTGATTTCATGTGTGCAATTTTTATCTTCTACTGCCATGGTATTTATAAGGAAAAAATAAGTCAATATAAAGAAAGAATATCTGCTTACAGAAAAGTAAGATTCACAACCTTCAGGGCCTTAAAAAAAAGAAAAAGAAAAAATCAGTTTCCTAAGAGAAATCATGAAAGACCCACAGAAAGGAGCAGAGCCTGTGCCCCAAGGAGGTCCTTTCATATGACTGAAGTCTCCTTATTTCTCTGGATTAGACAAAGACCGCTCTTAAGTAAGGATGAAAGACATTTTAGTAAACCACTTTTAGAACCTAGCCTCTTTCTTGGCTGTGTCCCAAAGCCAACAACAGAGGATTGGCAAGGACCCTGGTGTATCCCAGTGATTAGTATGATTTCTACCCTTGTGTGACCGATTCAGTGATCACATGACCCCTGCACATGTATGGCCGAGGAAAGGGGATAGTGGAAAAACTGTTGTCAGTGGTTATTCAAGCAGAAAGCTTTATGGTAGAAGATGTCCGTGTGATTTGGGCAGTAAATTATGCCTGGGGACATAATCAGTCCTCAACCTGCCAGGTTTCCTATCTAATAGGAAAAGTCTTCATTGATTCTCTTCAATTGGAGTCGTCCATATTTAGTCTGGAAGACAAAGTATTTGAAAACCAAACACATTCATTCAAACCAGCACAGGGAATCCTCGGAGTTGCAGTTCAATTTATTCTAGCTAGAAAATTATTATTGAGAAATGGAGCCCACTCTTGATTTCGTACAGTGCCTTGCCTAGAATAGTATTGTGAAACATATATCCCGGTGAAATGACAGAGAGTGAATAAAGAGGCACAAGGAAGAAGGGACTGTCCATCTTCTTCTAAAATAGAGACAGACATGAGATACCTGGTATCCTGGAAAGTGACCGAGGTGGTCAGCGATAGATTCAGCCTCTCCAGGGTACTTGTGTGCCTCTCCTCCAAGTTCCCTCCCACCTGTAGGTAACTGGTGAGGCAAGGTAGTGCTTAGAGGAGACCTCCTAATTCCTGTAACCTGGCCTCGTGGTTCTCAAAGTGTAAGGCTTTGGATGGTAGTATCCCTGCCACCTCTACTTGCTTGAAATGCAGATTCAAACCAGGCTAAAACACACCCTGCTATGTTGGAAATTCTAAGGGATCGATAGTGTTGTTTTCTGCTTAAGGGTCACGGTGCCGCCAACAATCTGCCTCAGCAAGTCATTCAGGTATGGAGCCAGGTCTTGCTGTAAAATCCCAAGGAGAAAGTAACACTGAGAACCTACAAGTGGGAGGGGCCCAAGTGCCTATCTCTCACTAATAGCAGACACAAGTACCACGAGAAGTCTGGTGAACTCAAGGCCAAAGGAGTGTGGGAGGAATGCGTAGAAAGAAAGATTCGAGGCAAGCTGAAAAATGGATACTGCAACATTGCTTAAAAGCCCAGAGGGCAAACTGTGCATGCTGTACCCTGAACTACCCACCAACATTTCCCCTCTGCCTTATTCCTGATTGGATTCACTGTCCAAATTGCAGAGGTTTGCTTTGATTTTCTTTTCCAGAAGTTCCAAACAGCAACATTGAAAGCAATGGGGTGCTTGGCAGCTGTTCTGTGTTTTCCAGGATTCCAACTAAGCATTGAAACCCCTCATTTGCCAACTTATTTTTATAGGAAGCCAATTTAAAAATAAAATGAAAGTTTTCTTATAGTATTGGAACTACTTCTAATTTTAAATGACTTTTTTGATGTATTTTTTGTTAAATACTATGTAGTGTAATGTATAATTAATTGCTCTTGTTTATTGCTTTTACAATCATATTTATTAAACAGATAATGTCTCTAAAGTCTTGACCTCAATGTGTTTATTTACTATCAAAACATGGTCTAGATATTTTATATAAAATTATGCAGTTATAAGGCTTCATAAATGCTAATTGTGTGAGAACACCTTTAACTCTGTACCCTTGAGTTTTTAACTCACAATGTGCTCTGTTCCCTGAACTCTATTTTCCATCCCAGTTGACTGTACAATGTCTGTTACTTTATTCAAGTACAATGTTGCATTTAAAGATCACTCCAAAGTGGTTGCTTTGGAATGAGCAATATATTTTTGGCTATTAGTTCAAATGTGTACGCTATTAATAAGGAGCAAAACTATTTTTTAAGAAAAAGCGTATGGTTACAGAAGGACACAACCTGAATGCAATGAAATGGAACTTGGGTCGTGTTCAGGGCTTTTTCGGTAGACAGAAAGAACTTTGCACGCGAACTGGAGAAGGAGCTTCTGCATCTTGCTGTGCAGGTGTGCTACACAAACTGCAGTGTCTTCCCGCATATAGTAGGAGGAGGATGACCCCTTCTGGTTTGGTCATACTTTGTGGGGGAGTCATTTCCAAAAGAGGGCTATAGGTGGTTTGAAATTAGTGGAAATAAAAATGTGGAATAGACACAAATATTTTCATTCATGTGGCTTGTCCACATAATTGGAATTTCCTTGGATATATGCTGTTCCTCATATTGGGTCTACAAACACTAAACCACCCTTTGCCTTCCCAAAGGTCTATTGGGCTTAGAATGTCGCTGCTAATTAGCCCAGTTTCAGAATGGGAATGCTGGCTGTTTTTAGCCTGCCTTTAACTTCACAAATAAAGTACTCTGATCCTTTGATCTTTTCCAGTATGCTGTTCTGTCTTATCAGAGTGGGCCATCTCTTGTGTCAGTCAGGATGGGGTCAAAAAACAATGTCCCTAGGGAATTCATACAGAAGTGATTAAACATGAGATTTATTGCTTAAATGACAGAAAAGCCCAATTTGCTAACAAAGAGCACATAAGCCTCAAGATGAAGCCTGTAATTTTGCAAAGCTGGAGGGACATAGGTATTTCCAGAGTTCTTGGGCTGGGACAACTAATTGAAGCTAAGGACACAGCATCTACATCTGGCCAGAACTCAAGCCATGGAGAAGGCACAACCCAAGCCAGTGACACTGGAGACTGAACCGTTGTGGGCACCAGAGTCTATGAGATGCCAATTAATGAGACAGAGAGTAGAAAAGGGAGTGTAGAGGGTGAGTTTGAAAGAACAGACTAGTAAGTGGAACAACCGTGATCAAATGGACAGAGCTCCCCTGTCCCACACACAAATTAAATGGACATGCCCTTCTCTGACTTCTTTGTCACGCGTACATATTTAGATGGTTGACATAGCATCTTAGTGAATGTGGCCTGTTACACTTTCTTCCCAAATCCTGTGCTTATTTAGGCAAGGATCTATATTTTAGCTTATTCTTTACATTCCTTCGTCATCGACCACTGGACATTGCCATTAGGGGGCACTAGATAGATGTTTGATGAAACTCAAACCCTGACTTTTAGCTTAGCATTGTCAGTAAGTCCATATTATTTAGCCCTGATCTCTGAGGTGGCTTCACAGGGCAAACCTAACACAGCCAGCACCTCTAATTACATGTCCAATTGCTATTTGTCAAGAATCAACACCTCCCTGCCCTTCCTCCCTGCAAGTGCTCAAACTGCTGTGTTCAAGGAGCTATTCTTAGACATTAATTTAAGGAAAATAATTGCTGTTTAGAAAAAAAAAGGGAAGGAAAAATACTAGCTAGAAAGTGGGATAAAAATCAAAGTCCTAATTTTTGTTTCTGAATCGTCAATAATTTCTCTGCTTCTTTTCTATGGAAATAATAGAAACGGTGTTTGAAAATAATCATGTTTGGGACTGGCAAGGTAACTTTAGAGGGTAGAGATGTTTGTACATAGTCTGACAGTGACCTGAACTACTCAATCCAGATCCTACAAGGTGGCAGAAGTGAACAGACTCCCAAGAGTGGTCCTCTTACCTCTATATCTTCGCCCTGGTATGCATGCACTTGCACACACACACACACACACACACACACACAATTGATTAAGAAAGAAAAATGAATATTTAAAGAAAAATGCATATTTGGATGTTGCTTTCATAATAAGAGAATCAAAAAGTGATTCCAGGTGACAGAATTGCAGGAAAATGGCTATTCTAAATGTGGTATACACTGATAGGCATCTGTGGTTTACAGAATATATATATATATATGAATTGATCTGTATGTGCAAACAAAGTTATAGACAATGATAACACAGCTGCCAATAAGTCAGATATTTTATAGCTGCCTTCATAAAATATGCATGCTAATGGGATACTAAGAAACTATATAATTCACTATAACATATACTGCTATTTTACATAAACTATAGTTTCAAGACACTGAGGTATGAAAATAAAGCATCATAGAAATTGGAGTGATAAGGACAGGAATAAGAAAGAGGGTAGTTTATCTTCAGAAGCAACGATGTCTGGGGATGTTCAGGGAATGTTTCTCTTGGATCTGAAAGGCTGAAAACTAGACAATCTGTTTGGAGACAAAGTGCATTGCCTGTTTTCAGAGTTAACCTTTGGATTGCATCACCCAGAAAACAAAACGAATTAGGAATGCTTATAGGAAAATAGACGTCTCATGATCAAGAGGCAAGTGCGTTAAAAAAAATCACCATACTTTGCAATACAGCACAATAAAAGTCTCCCAACTCACAAAGCATCACAAGAAAAGCCCCACAAGCACCTTCGCATACCTCGTGTCTGGAAGCTCAAAACAGATGAAAAACATAATTAATAGGTATCAACCACACTAAAATGGGAGGGCAGATTGAATTTTTTGTTTGTTTTGTTTTACACAAAATAGCACCATAGAATAGTACAATTAATAGTTTGAAAGTGGACTGGCTTTCGTGCTGAAGCAGGAGGATCACCACTTGCCTTAGCTACTTAAAGATGCCATTCAAAAGCAAAACAAAGAGGGAGTATCTGAATATAGTAGTTGAAAAAAGAGGTCCTTTCTGGAAGGAAAGGGGAAAGATAAAAAAAATAAGACAACCCTCATAGCTATCGTCATTGCAGTCCAAGGCCCCTAGATAAGCATGGCATCATAACCCACTTCCCAGCACCCAGAAGCAACACACAGTTTACAGATTTCTCAGCAAGACACATTTGACAACCTGACTCTGCTCCCAGGAATGCTGAACTATCATTAGACCCGCATTACGGAGGGTTATGTGAAGCCAGCATTTTTCTCTACGACAAATGAAGGGTTTTAAAGGTAGGCACACACTTCCAGATATAAAAACATGTCATGAACAACACGAATGTATTTAGATATGTGACTCTGTATGTACCTGCTTAAAAGCTTAAAATAATGTTTATATATACATATATATGCATATATATGTATATATATACATATATAATGTTAACAACAGCTCTTAGGTATAGAAGAAAAGATTTAATGAGTGCATATAAACTAATTAAAGGCATCGTGACAGAATTGTATTTAACATAGATGATTTCCATTAAAATTATTTTTCTAGAGGCTGGAGAGATGGCTCAGCAGTTAAGAACATTGGCTGCTCTTGCAGAGGATCCGGGTTCAGTTCTCAGCACCAACAAGGTGGCTCACAAGCATCTGTAACTCCAGTTCCAAGAGATCCGACATCCTCTTCTGACATCCACAGGCACCAGGAACACACGTGGTGCACAGATATACATCCAGGCAAAACACCCATACACATAAAATAAAAATAGAATTATTTTTCCTAAGTAGAGGCATAAGAAAATTTTGTGAGGTGTGAACAGCAGAATTTAAAATGTTTCAGGATGGAATAATAGTTTGTACAGAAACCACCGGGCGAGGACCTCAGTAACAGAAGTCTTCTTGACTAACGTGCAGTGCCCTGGATTCAGTCACCAGTATCTGCCACAAAATGTGAATATGTACACACATGTAAATAAGGAAGACTGAATAAAAGTCTAAAAAATGTATATTACCCCTTGTTATTTCTAATTTCTAAGACCGTGGATGGTTTGATTCATTCCCTTTGTCTTTGAAATGAACATATAGTCAGTTTACATACACTTGGACTAAATGTACTTTAAATCCAGTATGAAAGACATTAATATAAGGAACTCTATATGCCTATTTAGTACTAATATAATTGTAAACTGTATATATAAAGTTCCTAGGAGCATCACAATTATTGAAGTGTGTAATTATTCTGTTTAAGAACTAAAAATTAAACAACTCTGAATGTCATTTTTATCACTTGAAATTCATACTGAGATGATAATATTACTATGCTGTTTTCGTATCTGTAATCCATGAACTTTCTGAATATATTTTATTCATTTTAATTAAATTTTTAGGTTAATGTGGAAAGCAATGAGTTTCACTTTGACATTTTTTACACATGTGTCATTATTTTTTTACTATCATTTGTTTCCTCACCCACTACAATGAACTTTCCAAGGTTCAAAATACTTAAAATGTATAATCTTATTATCCATGTACACACACATACATATTTATATACGATCTGGATAACAAATTTTATAGCATAAAGGTATGGTAACTAGATTAAAGAAAATTTTATAGCATGTTGGCAGATATAAGTGCACACTTAGACATTATTTATGTACATTCACACATATGTAAAAGTTAACTCATGTGTTATATATGAAGAGAAGGGACAGTGATCCGCTATGGGTCATAAACACACAGGAAGGTGTGCTATGATGAACTAGAACTATTGCTTACACTGTTTTGTCTGTCACAAACCAATGCATTTTGAAGACTGTCATTCTTCAGCCACAATAATAAGCTCCAATAATAGAAAAGAATGCAGGCAAGATTTACTCTGAGTTGGGTGTGGAAGTTGTTGCATATGCCCTCACCTCACGTTTCATAGTCATCTTGTTGATTTTCTAACAAGCAGCTGTTTCTTTTAGCCTGTTTCAGGCACTAAAAAGGATGTCAATCTTTCTTAGTAATAGTACCAATGTGTTCATAGTACTTCCCACACCAGGGCACACATACAGACTTGACAAGTGGATGGGACTGGCCTACTCAAAGTGAGTACTGACGAACTCTGGAGAGGAAGTTCATTGGCTGGTGCCAAGGCACAAAGGCAGCACTGACAGAAGTCAACTTAATTATCAGTGGAATCACATTTGCAAATGAGGGTGGGGATGTGCTAGGACACTAAGCTCTCAGCCTCAAGATTTTCTATTGAACATAGAGAATCAACACAGAAGTAAAATGAAGAAATTGTGAATAGTGAATGCAATAAAGAGCAACTCTTATTTTTAAAAATTGTATATATCACTGTGTACTCATTATGCTATTTAATTATTATAAGGACTTCAAGGGAGAGTGCTTGTTTTTTTCTTTTGTTAAGTGGAGTTCAGAAAGCAAGAAGGACTCACTGTGATCATTGTCACAGAAATGAATTCTCCAGGGGTCCTGCTCCCATCACGGCTCAGCTGTGTGCTCCATTAAACCGAGCTGTTCAAAACCATGCAAATCATTTTCTAACTTCTTCATGTGCCACATTTCACAGGGCTCAAAAGGAAAGCAGACAAGGTTGTCCCCAGCAATGTGCCAGACCAAGTTTCGGTCTGGAAGAGCGCCCAGAAAAGATTGAATTCACCCTTCTCTTCTTCAGATCATTGCTGCTGCTGGAAATTTAACCGATCTTGTGAAGGGCTATGGATGCATAGCCTCTGAACATCCGGAGAAGAGGGAGGGTAAATGCAATCTCCCCCACCTCTCTCCCTTATTCCCTCCCTCCATTCCATCTCCTTAACTAGCAAGCACAATGGGACTGGGTGTAATTTTTTCCCAAAGAAATAACCAAGATAACTACTGACAGAAAGAAGGGAAGATAAATTTTGTTTACTGATTGTTTGTACTTCTGAAGGCTATCTAGTAATTATATATTTACAAATTTCCTATGTCTTTCCTTCATTTTATCCTCTAGAATTGATATAAAAACAGTCCAAAGTGTTTATGATGTGATTCAAGAAAATGCAAATGGTTTAACAAATGCAGGGGCCAAAAAGCCATTAGAAAGTAGAGTTAAAAGTTGTGGTCTGGTGGATACTTACCATGTAAAAAAAAAATAGATGGGGATATTTGATTAAAATATGCAAATATTGAGGTAGATGTGTTCATTTAAAAATGAGGGACTTAACACTAGAAAGTTTAACCACATTTCAAAGGTTACACAGTCTTTTCAAAATATGGTACAGTATTTATACAAGGGAAAAAGTTATCATTCTTCTGAAAGTGGCATGAAATTATTTACTAGCCTTTGTTGCTGAGTTACACACATAAAGAGTGATTCCATTTGACCTGCCTTGACATGAAACACAGGAGATGTGGGCTATCTAAGCTCTCAAGAAAGAAACAATTGGTATTTGCTTTTGTCTTCAGGAAATAAGTGGATATACAGGAAATCTGTTGCAAATACCAACACTAAGTAATTTGACACCTAGTAGGTCATACCACATATCTAACACACACACACACACACACACACATGCACGCACACACACACAAACTTACCTTTACTTACTAGAGATGATTACATTAGTCCGACATTCATGTTTATGCAAGATGGCCTCATTACAGAGCAAGACTTTCCTTCAGTAGTTTTGCACATGGAGCAGACATTTTCTTTCAAGAACCTAGTATTAAGTCTTGTGGTTTTGTTGCATGTGAACACTTTTGATTAAGCATTTTTGTGGTTATTTGACTTTTTTCTGTTTTGTGTGCGTGTTTAAAATATTAACCAATATTTTATTTTTCTTTG
>LOEQ01005433.1:5520-16384 GCA_001685075.1 Bramus lutescens
CAGGCGAAGGAGCCAAACGGCGCCCCGGTGGCCCAGCTTACCATGCACAACTCGGCAGCGCTAAGATACCATCTCCTCGGGATCCTCTTCTCAGCTGAGCCTTGCATTGCAGGGATGGCCTGACTGTACCTTACCGAGTGCAACCGTGTAATGGGATTCCGCGTGAGGCCACTCCTGGCCGAGAACAGGGTTGCACCAGTGTCAGCATGAGAAGAAAGGACCCCATTTGCTTCAGGGCTTCTACCTTTTGCTGACTTTGTCATCTTGGGCAAGCTTGAGCTCATCAAGTCTCTTGTTGCCCAGATTCTTGTGCAAAACTGGTACAGAAATAGCAAGGCTAACACAGAATGCACAGCCAAGACAGTAGAAATTACCACCCCTCACGGCAGTTTCTTCTGATGGATTTGAGTGTGTGGTGGTGTTTTCTAGAACCTTCAAAGGCTTTGATGTAACTAACCCCTTACGGCCAATGTCATGTGGTCTTTACAAACCTGAGTACGTGGCACAGGCTTAAGAACCAAGTGCCAACAATATTTGGCCCATGTTGCATTCTTTGAATCAGATAGACAAAAGGAGTTTAGAGTGGATTGAACCCGCAATGTTGCACATGTAAGCTCCTATTGCTTGAACTACACCCCCAGCTTTAAAATCATAAGATTTGATTCATTTGATTCATAAACCAGACATGAAGGTGCATGCCTGAAATCCCAAAATTTAGGAAGTAGAGGCCAAACAAACAGAAGTTCAAGGTCATCTTCACCTACATAATGAATTTGAGGTTCTCCTGGGCTACATGAAACCATGACCCAATGAATGAATGAATGAATGAAATTGCCTAGGGGGGACATATAACTGGACACTTGGACCTAAAAGAATAGAATGTGTTGTTCTGGCCAGGCCGTGCAGTGACTGGCTCTGTCACAGTTCTATGGCCTGCCTGGGACTGCAGAAGCGGTCCTGTGCCTGTCCTGACTGACCTCAGGTTAGCTGCAGGCTGAGGGTCAGATGAAGAAAACTGATTCCTCCCTGCCCGCCATCCCCCACCCCACCCCAGCATCTCATCCCACTTGCCCAGCCCCTGGTTTAGATCCGCTGTAAGGCTCCTGGATGTGGGTCTGTATGCACACTCTCAATAAACAGACTACAAAGGGGCAAGTCTGCGGCCAAGCCAAGGCAAATACAACTATGAAAACCTATCCTGGCTTGCCCCAAGGCGTTTCCAAAAGGAAAATAAACGTTGTGAATGAACAGCATGCTCTAATTCTCTGCCTCAGGGGAGCCAGGGGAGGATGGGTCAGCTGTTTGCAGTTGAGGAGGACTTCTGTGCTCAGCTCTGCCCTCCTGGGAAGCCCTGGGGACCCTCTGTTTCTGCCACCAGCCTCTAATTCTGGGAGAACACCCTTCTACATAGGGCAGCAGCAGGGCAGCTGAGTACCTGGGAAGCAGGAAGTCACTGCTGGCTTTGCCTATGGGGCTCTGTGGGCTGTAAGAAGCCAGAGTCTGTCCAGCAGATACACAGCCGATGACTATTGATTGTCTCTGTGTCTAGATGGCTGATTATAGTTTCCTATGTGTAAGAATCGGTGCACTCGGTGGAGCCGATTTCCAGCTCCACATCCCAAAATCCTGGCTCAGAAGAGGGCTTGAAGTCCTGGATGCACATGTCAGTGAGCTCCAGACAGGCCAGCCTTTAGCACACTCTGAACATGATACTAGGACTGTTTCCTCTCTCTCTCTCTCTCTCTCTCTCTCTCTCTCTCTCTAATGCTGTACCCTGATGCACGCTCCCTCTTGATTAGGCCCCTCAGGAACCCAGCCCCGTAATGCAGAAGGGCTATTCAGTGCAGATGTTACATGAAAAATGTTTTCAGCATTTGGACTGCTCCCCGGGGGCAGAAGTCCAGTGGTAGCCTGAAATCTGTCTTCAAAAACCCTAAGCCAGAATAGGGAGACAGTATGTGGCCACAACACCAGTGAACAGGAAGGAGCAGGCCATGTGGGAGGGAGGGTCCTTCTGTGTCTCCCACAGGTCCACACAGCCCACCCCCCACTTGGGAGCAAGCTCGGGGAACCACTTCACTTCAGTAACACTGGGGAACATCCGCTGGGTCCAAGCCCTAGAAGAGGAGAGAAGGCCCCTTAGGGGGAAGCAGGCAGAGAGGGCTGGCAGGGCACAGTGACGGGAGTGGATGCCTCGAGGCTGTGGGGGCTGAAAAGCTTGGCTATTGCAGTGGAGACTCCATAAGGCGAGGACTGAGATGGTTTAGGATTTTGATAATGACAAAAAGAAAAAAATCTCTCCTGCATCAGAAGAGAAAGGTCCTAGTGCTCCCCAAACCAGAACCTCAGTGTGTCACCTTGTGTGAGTCACGACAGAAAGCCCTGAAGAGAAGAGGAGTCACCCAGAAGCATGGACCACAGTTCCCAAGGACTGATAATGGTCAGGGCCTCGCAGGAAATTAACGTGGGGGACCTGAGAGAGAACAGAGGATGAGGAGCAAGGGTGCAGCGCTGGGGTCCCAGAGGGTCCGTGTCCATTCCCGAAAGCATCCCCGCCAGGAGCGGGTCCTCAGAGCCGAACCCACAGTGGCTGTCATTCCCCAGGCTGCTCTCCCCTCTTTTTCCCTCCCCCACAGATTTTTCTAAATTTGTATCACAGGATGTACACTCAGTGAAGCTCTGTAAGCCTCTTCCAGAAGCCAGAGGATGTTCTGATGATTGAGTACAGAGATGCAGCTCAATGGCTGAGCACTTGCTCGCTCTGTAAAGCCCCGGACTTAACTGTCAGACTGAAGGAAAAAATAGGGGTCCTGGAGAGATGACTCCGCAGGTTGGTTTCACAAGCCCAGCAGCCTAAATGTGCTCCCCAGAACCCATGTGAAGGGGAGGAGAAAGCCAACTCCACTGTTGCTTCTCTGATCAGCTGTTCTCTAATCTCCACATGGCCAGCCCTTCTAAGTCCCAAAGTGGGGAAGCGTGAACTCAGGGTGGCTGCTTTTACAGAGAGGTGAATTCCCGTGAGCCATGGGTTCCCTGGCTCCAAAACTCGTCTGTGTTCTCTTGTCTATTCCCCAGGCTTGCCATCAGGAATTCTCCCTCCCTGCTGCCCTCTCTCTCTCTCTTTCAGAGAAATGTAAGAGCAACCACCTTCTTAGAGTTACCCATATGCCTGCCATGTATGAGTCATTAGTACACTAGTCTCTTCTTCAGCAGCTGGGCACCAGGACCTGTGGTCTGGGTCTGCCTTTGGGCATCCACTCAGTGGCTTTGCTGGAGACCAGGGCCTGGGGGGGCTTGGGAGATGGGATTTTCATATATGTGCTTCCCTGACAGGCCAGCAGGATTCCTACTCCATCCTTGGTTGAGATGAATCTCTTTCAGTCATTGGCTTTCAGCTAGACTCTTGGATGTGTTCTGTACCAACTTTGGGGGCATATGAGAAAGTCCTCTCTACACCAATAAAATCCTAACTTATTTTTAAATGTTGTCAAATAGAATTCAGAAATATATACACCATAATCAAATGGGATTTATCCCAGAGAAGCAAGAGTGGCTTAGTATCAGAAGACCAATCAATGTAATCCACCATAGTGACAACAGGAAAAGACCCAAAATCCTCACCATGGCGACAATAGGAAAAGACCCAAAATCCTCACCATGGCGACAATAGGAAAAGACCCAAAATCCTCACCATAGCAACAACAGGAAAAGACCCAAAATCCTCACCATAGTGAGAAAAGACCCAAAATCCTCACCATAGTGACAACAGGAAAAGACCCAAAATCCTATTAGTTGGTGCAGACAATGGTGAAGTTCGACATTCACATGTGATAGAAGTAGAGACAGAACAAAGACCCTCTGGGAACTACCCACAGCTCATATCACAGTCAGCCTTCCATAGCTGTAGGTTCTCTGTCCACAGATTCAGCTGACTGTGGGTCCAAAATACTAGGAGAGCCTGCGTCTCTGTCACCTCTCCACAAACAATGCTGTAGGACCGTGGCAGTCCCTGGCTTGCAGGGCATCCCTCTGCACTGTCCTCTTTACCAATATCTGCCATTGGGTTGAGGGTCCATCCTAATCTTCATATGATATCATATGTTTGAGACGGGCTCTTCCTGTGTGGTTAGCCTGGAATCCACCAGGTAAAGCAGGCTGGCCTCAAACCCATGGGGCAACTCCTGCCCCTTGCCTCCCTCATGCTGAGACTGGCATGTATCTCCATGCCCAGATAATAATTTCTTAATTACATCTGCAAAGACCCTGGTTCCAAACAGGTCACATTCTAAAGTTATGGGTGGATGTCATTTCAGGGGCAGAAGGCACACAGGATTCATCGCAGGGATTCAAGGGTAAGGCTCCACATTTCTGTTCTTCCTGAGCCGTGGGGGCCCAGGTGTAGCACAAGTTCTAGGAGGAGGTCAGCCAGGATCATCTGACCCATCCTACTGGAACCACGTTGATTTCAGTGCTGTCCACTATGTTTTCACGATGGCCGTCATACTTGGCCTTCAGAAGTCTCCAGCCTCAGGCAATGCTGCCCTGCAGCCTGTGTGCCTGGCTCCCCATTCCGAGGCCGCCCTTCCCCTGTTCTTTTACGACCATTTGTTTATTTGTTCATACCGTTCTTGTTCCGAAAAAGGGTTTCAGACAGATGGCTTTTATTACCGGGCTACCAGAGAACACTGGGGTCCTGTGGTACACAGTCTCCTCGGCAAACACCAACTGCCGTGAAGCCAACATGAAAAGGTTCAAATGCGCTTTGGTCAAGTTTGACCCCAGTTCCCCTCCCTGCTTTCCCTCACTCCAGGGTATACACCCAGTCCTGCCTGTTCTGTTTCTAAACACTGGGTATGTGGCTTCTTGTTTTCTGGATACCCTCTGAATAGAGGAAGGTAGATTTCTGATTAAACTGTAGGACTCTCTAAGAGGATAGAGCATTGAGATACCTGGGGGTATTAAGTACAAGAATTGTGCCCTGTGGTCACATGAGACCCAAGCTGGCTTGCTGGAAACACCGCTAGCCTCTTTGCTAATGCGTTAAACCAAAGCATGGAGAAAGAGAGGCAGCTTCCTGGTTGAATGTGGGGCTAGGAGGGTCTTTCCCGGGCTAGTCCTTCTCCTCCTTAATTTGTTTACTGAGAACTTCTAGAACGATTGGACTTTGCCTCTGTCAAAGTCATTTCTACATGTCCAGGTGTACACATGCACTTACGTGTGTGTGTGGTGTGTGTGTGTGTGTGTCCATATGTGAGCTTATTTGGAGGAGGGGGAAGGCAGGGCACAGATAAACCTGGCTATACACATATTAAATTGAGTATCTGTGAAAGTCAGACCCTTCCCCTCCCTGTGGGCAAGGCCCTGATGGTATCTGAGGACATCTCTCATGCCTCCTCCTTCCTCCTATTCCCCTGCTGTCTGGCCTGTAGCAACTGAAATGTTTTGGAAGCATGTGAGCCCTGCAAAGTCCTGCTGGCCCTGAGATGTGACAGTCACACTCAACAACTAGGCAAAGACAAAGAGGGTTGTCACTCTTCTTGACACATAGACACACTGCAGATTCTGGACTGGTACCCTGTGCCCAGATACAGGGCCCCATCTCAAACTCTTTTCTCAGAACAACAGCCATTTTTGGTGGCTCCAGGGAGGGCTGGTGACTCTGAGACAGCAATGGGTGGAGGGAAGGAGGCCTTGGGTGAGGATGACCAGGCTGGAGGACCAGACAAGATGGCTAGCAATGATAGCAGCGTCCTTCTGTGCACACACTTCATTAGACACCATCCACGTGAGGGTGCCAGTATCATAATAAGGTCTGAGGCACACCAGAGGTGTGACATTAGAGAGGCAGCAATTGGGGTGGGGATTACCGAGGACAGGAGGGGTGGCAGGCAGGCCGCTGTGCACCAGATCTGCTGCGGACTGTGTGGCACCCCGCANTGGCACCCCGCACCTCTGTGGCAGCCTTGCAGGGCTGAATGAGCCTCCCACAGCAGCAGGCTTCCTGAGGAAAGACGAGGTCACTGCCAGAAGTTCACTGTCATGACCTTGATCTAATGTGAACTGTTCTCCGAATTTTCCCATCTGACTCTGGGCTGCAGACAGAACAGAGATGGGAGAAGGGTGTTTCCATTGTATCTGAGAACACAGATCTCCTTCCTCATAAACGTGGGCAAGGACAACTGTGAGCTCAACGCATTTTTATTTCTACTTCTACATTTATATCTAAACTATGTGGTAAAGCGGTGCCACCCTGAGGATCAGCTCTCTCCAGGCCTTGGTCCTCAGGGTGGCACCATCGGGCGGTGATAGGCAGGACCAAACAAGAGGGGTTGTTTTTCATGGGACATGCTCACGGGGAGATTGTGAGAGCCCAGTTTCTTCCATTCCCCCTTTCCTTCCTGTCCAGTCAGAACAGCAGTCCATCACACACACCCTACCAGGAAGCCCTCGGAGAGCAATCAGCCAGCTGGCCATGGGTGAATTCTCCAAAACTCTGAGCCAAAATAAACCTCCCTTCTTTTTAAGTTAATTGCTTTGGGGTTTTTGTCACAGTAACGGGAAACTAAATATCATCAATGTATGCAAAATAAAATTGACCATCTGAACGGTCGACTCAACACCCCTCTCACTTCAAAGGGAATAAACAGTTTACTCTGAGCCAAACCTGAGAGACTTGGGAACACAGATTTGAATTTGCTCAGAAGACATGTTCCAGGGTTGATTAGATAGCTCAATCTTGAGAGCACTGGCTGCTCTTCCAGAAGATGTGGGTTCAATCCCCCACACCCACATGGTGGCTCACAAGCATCTGTAACTTCAGATGTGGGACTCTACACCATGTTCTTTATCTCCATGGGCACTGCACACATATGGCACACAGACATACATGCAGGCAAAACATCCATACACATACAACAAAATATTATAATAAAAGTACTCAGGAGGCAGAGGCAGGTGGATCTGTGAGTTTGACGCCAGCCTGGTCTACAAAGTAAATTCCAGGACAGCCAGGGCTATACAGAGAAACCATGCTTGAGAGGGGGGGGAGTATATAAAAAGACATGTTCCACCATAGAAAGAGTTAATTCAGATTTCATTCGTTTCATAACAAAGCTAAATCCAGGCATTTATCCATACACTGGATCACTGGGGTTACCGCAGCATGGGAAGTCTGTTACTGGTCTCAGATGTGAGCTCGTGACATTCTTAGCCTACGTTGGTGGAAGATGCTGGTCTGCTAAGAATACAGTTTAAAGGTTTATCTGAAAGCTGTAGGGTTGCCAGGTCAGGCATGGAGACTGTGAAGTATGCTTATGGCTCATAACAGCCTGCAACTCTGTTTGTCATGCTTGAAACCCCAAGTTGCATCCACAGCACCATGTTAAAAAAAAAGCTTTATTTGAATGATTTTTTAGGACTATTATATTAAGCAGTGAATAAAGCAAACCCCATGGTATGGTGTGTGAACATTTTGTTAAACCCTCATAAGCCTTGATTTCTTTTAGAATTCCTGTTTGGGACTAAAATATGGAAGATCTCAGGATTATGTCCTGGTTTGAACCTCTGGGTAGATAAGACCACCACCATTCTTAGGCTTAAAGGCAAAGTCACTGGGGCATCGCGTGACTGTCTAAGCATAAAGGTGTGGGGTTGGTTTCCACCCATCTGTTGTTAGGGACTCCAGCCTGAGTGAGCATGGGGTGCTTGGTCACTTGCTCTGTGTACTCTGAGCAGGAGTCACACAGCAGCTGACCAGGGATGCTCAGCAGTCAGGGAAGCTTGTCTTGGGAACATTCAACTTCTAAGTGAAATAAGCCAGTCTCAAAAATAAGAATATTGTCTGTCAACACCAGGTGGGCTGTTTAGAACATGAGGTTCATAGAGACCCTGGACACAGGAGAAGGGGAGTTGATGATGACTCCAAATGTTCGTTGGAGGTCACAAGAACACTTTGGAGATAGAAGTGGACTTATCCTCAATGCCCCACTCTGCCCAGTGTGGGTGACATTTGTATGTTCAGTGGCAGAATGGACTCTGAGATGACTCTGTGAACTGAAGATCCCAGAACAAAGAAAGGCCACACTGAGGCCAAAGGTTCCGTGAGTCTATGACTGGACAGAAGCTCAGGAGTTAGAATCTTACAGCTCCAGAGATGAATTATTATTATTATTATCATCATTATTATTTATATTATTATTATTATATTTTAAAAACAAGTTTATTTTTATGTGTAGCAGTGTGTGTCTGAGTGTGAGGCATGTACACATGGGTGTGCAGGCAAGAAGAGGGTGTCAGATCTCCTGAAGCCATCCAGCTTAGGTGGTGGGATCTAAAGTCAGGTCCTCTGCAAGAGCAGAAAGTATTCTTAACCACAGAACGGTCTCTCCAGCCTTCCTGGGCTGTCTTTAATCCCCTTAAGATCCAGTCACCATCACTGGTTACCTCTCCTGGCATAACAGGCTTTTCCTGTCACATATTGTCATCTGAGCGCTAGGGAGATGGCTCAAGGGTCAAAAGCCTGTGCTGCTCTCACAGAGGACCAGAGCCCCCCAACTCAAAAAAAGTCACACCAGAACCTTTGCATCTCACCGTCCATGCTGGCACCCCCAGCAGACACCAGGATTCAAACACCTTGGCTTTGCCCCATCTCCAGTGACTCCATCTCAGCTCATGGGAAGTCTTTCCATGGGATGGAGGGCACAGTCGGGTCCAGAGACTGTGAGACCTGAGGAGAAGGCTCAGCACAGAGTCCACGGCCCAAGCATCAGGACCTGAGTTTGCATCCACAGGACCTACGTAAAAGAGCTGGACACAGTGGAAAACCTTTAAGCTCAGGCCTGGGGAGGCAGAAACAGGATGCTAAGGGCTCATTGGCCAACCCGTCTAAAAACTCATCATGTTCTACCAGGGATAGTGAGAGACCCTGTCTCAAAACATAAGGCAGAGAGCGAATAAGGAAGACACTGGATGTCAACCTCTAATCTCCACATACACACACACACACACACACACATAGACACACACAGACACACACATACAAATATACACATAGACACACAGAGAGACAGTCACACAAACACACACACAGACACACACACAACTGAAAAAATAAATTAAGCACAAAAATTTCAAAGATGAAACAGATGTGAAATTGATGCAAGCTCACACCCCCCCCAGGGGGCTCCCTCTCTGTCTACATCATTATTGCTAGGGACAAAGGGACCAAGCTGCGCCGTGCCCAGGGCCATCTGCCCAGCAGTTTTTTCCACTGGTGAGTGCAATGGGAGGTTCCTGAACACTTAGTTCATTACCATAGAGAGGTTGTGGAATCAACTAGATGTCAGTGGTTCTCAGCACACCTTGGCATCCCAGAATCACACCCAGGACACCTGACGGGCCTGGAGTCATTCCTAGCAGGGCCAGGTCTCTGCACCACCTTTGAGGTCTCAAGGCCAACATCTCCTACTTCCCAGGAAAGCTGTCTTCTCCCTGGGCTCTCATCTTCAACCCCTGGGCACTATCCCACATTCAGCACGGTGCCCCAACGACCTACTCAGTACCGTTTCCTACCTACGAACATCCCCTGAATCATCCATCAGTTGTTATGGTGAAAACGACCAGTAAAGGAAGTTGTTCCTTCCTCAGAAATCACGAGGCATTTTCGGTATCGGGGAAACCAAATTGCTCAATAGGAAAAAAAAAAGTCCAACGTCATGTGGGGACAGCTTTCAGATGGAAGACTCAGAGCAGGTCACTGTGGCCAGCAGCTGGGGTGCAGGAGACCTTTTTACTTATGGACAGAAGACAACAAACAAAGCCAGAGTGGGGAGGTCAGAAAAGGATGACGGAACAGCAGAGGGGAGGGGAGGCTTCACCTGCAGCCACAGCGACCCATTAGATAGCCGTGTGCAGAAGTCTCCATTTCGTTCCAGTGCAGATATAACATTTCCGGTTGGTCTTGAATGTCTGCCTCATCAAGGCCGCCTGGTAGAGTGCACCGGATAATCTTAACCAAAGGGCATGTGTGCCCACGCAGGCTGCACTCAGAGACCGTAATTGAGCAGACAGCTGTTTCTCAAACACCCTGGCCTTGAAGCGTCCAGTCGGTGAATGAGAAGCAGGAAGACGCGTGCCCCGGCTGCGTCTTATGGTCTACCCGAGTCCGTGCCAGCTGATTCCAGCGTGTTGAGGTGGATGGGACTCCAGGTATTCTGTATGTGAGCTGGAGGGACTGGGGCTGGCAGTCATTTATCCCAAAGCTGGGCTCCTGCCCGTCAGGTGTGGGTGGATGAGTCGGAAGTGGCCTGACGGAAGGGAGCGTTCTCCGGGTGACAGGGTCATGGTGGACTTCGGACACTGGGATTGAGGGCAGCCAAGCTGCTGAGGACCCAGGGAGGACGGGAATTTGGTTCCAAGTATCTGGGCAAAGCTCTCTCTTCACTTTCTGGGCTTCAGTTTGAGAACAAGGACTGAATCAGTGGGACATTTAGGACGCTGTATCAGCCTGGGAGCTTTATCGGTACTGTTGTCTCCTGCTCTAAGTCCCTGTGGAGAGAGCCAGCTCTGTTCGTAACTGCTACCTGAAAGCATCCTCCTCCTCCTCCTCCTCTTCCTCCTCCTCCTCCTCCTTCTCCTCTTTCTTCTCTTCCCCCCTCCTCCTCCTCCTCCTCTTTCTCCTCTTCCTCCTCCTCCTTCTCCTCTTCCTCCTCCTCCTCCTCTTCCTCTTCCTCCTCCTCCTCCTTCTCCTTTCTCCTCTTTCCCCCTCCTCCTACTCCTCCTTCTCCTCCTCTCTCTCCTCTTCCTCCTCCTCCTCTTCCTCCTCCTCCTCCTCTTTCTCCACCTCCTCCTCCTCCTCCTCCTTCTC
>LOEQ01005433.1:73560-93779 GCA_001685075.1 Bramus lutescens
TGACTCAGGACGTTTGGAAGAGCAGGTGATGCTCTTAACCACTGAGCCATCTGTCTCTCCAGCCCCTGTCTTTCTTTTCTTTAAGGGCTGGGGGTACAGTGTAATCTACCACTGAGCTACAGCCCAGCACTCAGTAAATGACAAGTCTCATTTACTGAGATTCACTTCTCTATCATGCTGTGGTGAGGAAGTGTTAATTACACACTGTAAGTGGACCCTAGACAAGGGAAACATCAAGATGTTAATGCTGTCGTTTGAAAAGGCTCTCATTTCATCCACTTAATATAATTAAAACTACAATAAAAGCTTGCATTAACTTGCTTATGTTCTGGCTGGGCGGTGGTGGCGCACGCCTTTAATCCCAGCACTCGGGAGGCAGAAGCAGGTGAATCCCTGTGAGTTCGAGGCCAGCCTTGTCTACATGAGATAGTTCCAGGACAGCTAGGACTGTAACACAGGTAAACCCTGTCTTTAAAAAAAAACAACAAAAAAAAAACCAACCCACCCCCCCCGAAAAAAACAAAAAAAACCCAACTTGCTTATGTTTTATCATTTAACACAAGATAATTTATCATTCAGAGCACATATAGGGCTGGAAAGATGGCTCACTAGTTAAGAGCACTGGCTGCTCTTTCAGAGGATCCCACAACTATCTGCACTCTCCATCCAGGTGAGCCTATCCCCTTCACGGGCACCAGGCGCTCACAAGGTACAGACACAAATGCAGTGAAACATCTATACAACATAAAACTAAAACCCTAACTTTACACTGGATGTAGTGGCATACACCTTTAATAGCAGCGTTTAGAAGGCAGAGACAAGTGGATCTCTGAGTTTGAGGCCAGCCTGGTCTACACATCAAGTTCCAGGACAGCCAAAGCTACATAAGACCCTATCTTAAAGATAAAATACTCTGGAAATTTGAAGCAGGGCATATACACAGATTACCATTCATATCCCAATAGCTAATATTTTTCTCTTTCCTCAGAAGAAAACCCCTTCAGTAACTGCATTTTCCAGGTACCAATAAGCCTGGGAGAACATAAACTCTGCTTTCCTGGAGTCTGGAAGACACAGGCGCCACCCGCTGACTATGAGCTGTCTCAGATCACAACTACACAGTAAGAAGTACACCAACAACATACAAGCAGCCTGTGTTTGAACTGAAGAGTTGTCATTTTATTTGGACTTTATCATGTTGTTTGCAGAGGTTCCCTCCATAAACTGAGGGTACTACTGGCTACCTCACACGGCTGTTAAAGGTGTACTGGTTTTACATGCCACCATACCTAGCTATTGCATGTTGTTTTCTAGTACTCTCAACCCTTTTATACTGGCGGTGCGCGTGTGCGTGTGTGTGTGCGTGTGTTCAGTCAAGGAGCACAGGCTAGCCTCAAACATACCATGCAGCAAGGAAGACCTGGAACTCCTGATATTTGACTCCATGTCGCAAGTGCTGGGACTACAGGCATTAGCACCACACTTGATTTAATATGTAGCATTCATTTATCTATACATTTATTTGATTATTGGTGTATGTGCATGCCCACACAGGCGGAGGCCTAAGGCGTCTTCTCTGATTAATGACTCTCTGCTTTCATTTACTGAGGCAGCATCTCTTGATGACATTAGAGCTTGCCATACCTGGATAAGCTGCCATACCCACTGGGTTTTTAGGTAGGTGGTGGGGATCTGAACTTATCAAAATGCTTCTACATATCCCTCTGTTCTGCCAGGAGGCCCACCCCTCAGTTCAAAACCAAAGGAGTAAGAGGTATTCAATAAACACAACTAATATTACGTGAGTGTGCGCCAACCTACCACATGTTGGATGGTGACTACGTTTGCAGCTTACCTCACTTTTATACTGGTCCCGCTCCACAATGCACTTGTCCAGCTGTCTAAACACGTCATCAAGCTGCACAGCCATCTCATCCATTTCACTTTTACTCTCACTAGTGGAACACTGGCTGCATTCAGTCTTCACTTGCTGCAGAGCGCTGCACTGTTTCTTCAGCCTTTCTATCTCTTCCAAAGCTTGCTGATACTGAGATCCTCCATGGTCTGGGCTTTCAGATTTACCATTAATGCTTTCAACTAAGAACACAGCGTCAGTCTCAGTAGACTGGTGGCAAGTCTCCTTCTTCATGCATTTGTCGCTCATCTCTAGTATCCTCTGCTGTAAGACTTTTATCTCATCAGTATACATGTGACACTGTCTCTTGTAATCATCTCTTTCCTGTGTGACTGAAAGCAGCTCACTTCTCAGTTCCTGTAGCTGACGGCCAGCATCTTCTGCTGACCTATCCGAGGTTTCCTGAATCTCTGCTCCGGCATTTACACAGGAGGGCAGCGTCACTCTGTCGTTCGCTACACCCACCTCATCTTCAACACTTTCTTCCTTTTTAACAACTAAGCCCGAGACTTCAGTCTGAGTGGAGACAGCAGTGCCCTGATCACACCTGGAGGTGGAGGTGCTTGTTAAACTGGCCTGGGCACAAGCTTCAGGACTGCTGACAAGTTCAACCTGAATACCACTTTGTTCAATGTGGCTCTGTTCTGATTTAACTTCAATATCGTGATCTACTGAAGGTTTGGGGGTACTATTTTCTTCTAAAATGATGACATCTTCATCATCATCATTTCTGTAAGATGAATTTTCAAATGGAGGATTATTTAATCTCCGTGTCTTCACATTCAGAATTGAGGAACGAGTACTGAGTCTCCGTTTCAGGCTGGAAGAAATTGTATATAGAAAATGTGAGTTTGTAAGGCGTGGGCATGACAGAAGACAACTCTTCCTGTTGACAAGCAGTTTAGTGAAGGAAGGGCTCATCTGGCTCAGTTTGAGGGTATAGTCCATCACGGCAAGGAAAGCATGGCATCAGGAGGTCCCATGGTGATGGAAATGTGCGGCTGGGACCCTGACATCTTGGCAGAACAGGCAGAAATAGGACCAGCTACATACCCTCAGATCTATCCCAGGGAGGTATGACTTCTTCATTCTCAGTCTTCCGAGACCTTGAGGTGATTGTGCTAACAAAGGCATTGTAACAACTCTAATTATCTTGAAATCCCAATACTTAGGTTGACTTCTTCAATATCACACCATTCAGTTCTAACATTACTTTCTCCTTTTCCTATTAGGAAATAATTGACTATTAAGATCTCTCTCTTGGGTTTTCTTTCTTTCTTTCTTTTTTCTTCTTTGGTTTTTTGGGACAGGGTTTCTGTGTGTACACAGTCCTAGCTGTCCTGAAACTCGCTCTGTATACCAGGCTGGCCTCTGCCTCCTCAGTGCTGGGATTAAAGGTGTGGCCCACCACACCCAGCTAACTAACTATTGAGATCTCTTTAGAGTATCTTCACACGTGGTTTCCAAGCACTATAATAAATACAAGCCCCAAACAATGCCAACCGCTCACGGCCCTTCTTGGAATTGTGAGGGAATGACAGTGACATTTTCATTTGACCATCCTTTTTCTCAATGATCAAAGGCAAACAGTATTCTCTATTATTTCGTTTTGAGAGTTAGTCTGATCCAAGATTTTTCCTGAAACATCGAGAAGGAATGAAATTCCTTGTCTAAAATCAGTAATGAGTGTGGCAGAGCCAGTAATAGCCTGGGCCCCGGCCCTAGGGGGCTATGGATCCTGGGAACCCAACTCTTCCCCCTGCACAGGACTATGGCCATCAGTCCAGGCAGCTGTGTGCTCGATCTGTGTGTGTTCCCCTTCTATAATACTGTTCGACTAGCTTCCTGCTAACTTTCTCCCATTGTATGACAGTTTCTGCTGCCCTGCTCTCCCTTTCAGGAAAATCTGTACATAAGATGCTGTACTGACCTATGTGATTGCTTGACATAAGGCATAGCTTGTGCAAGATCTTCTGACCCTAGTTTTCCTTAGCTCATTCACCTTCTCATCTGCTGTTCACCTCCCACTTAGGACCCTATCACTGAAGGATAGAGAGCCTGCTGGCCCAAGTCAATTTCATATAAAATGATTCTCCCAAATTAGTCTTCAGGCTGGGGAGATAGCGTAGGAAGTAAGAGTACTTGCTGTTTAAGAAGGAGGCAGGTGGATCTCTGTAAGTTCCAGGCCAGCCTGCTACAGAGAAAGTTCCAGAACAGCCAGGATGGTTACACAAAGAAAGCCTGTCTCAAAAAACAAAAAAAACTGACTATTTATGTGTTTTGTCTGAATGCTATACCCATGGAGGCCAGCAGGGGACACCAGATTCCCGAGACTAGAGATAAAGATAGTTGATCTACTGCATGGCTGGCTGGACCATCTCTCTAGACCCCCTCTGGCCGCTTATGTCAGGGTGTTTTACAACAAGGACAGAATAAATAACTAAGACGGGCACTGGTCATTATAAAGGCAGTGACTTTTATACTACATACTGTTCCTACGCTATCTCCCCCAGACCTTAGCACAACTGACACCATGTTAAACTTAAACCCAGCACACAGGTCCAACACCTGCCAAAACAGGAACAAAAGACCTCATCCATCAAAGACCAGGTCCACAGTTCCAGGGTTCAGGAAAGTCCCCAAATGTACAAATGTTGTATTTTGGCTTCGTAGTTCTGCTTCTTACTAACTACACTTGCTAACTGAAGTGTACCAACAGGGTATGATTTCTATGCCTTGTGCACAACAGGGAGGTGCTCCCACCACTAAACTACAGCCCTGGGTCTCCCATGCTTCTTGCTTTGAGATGGGTGGTATAAAGGCCCAGAACTCTCACCCAGTAAATTTGGTTATCCTAGGAGCTGGAATTATAGGCTTCTGCCACCAACCCAGCAAGAGGTAGAGATCTGATCAAACTACATAGTACATTATACACACCCACCCATGTGCACATAAAATCTTGTTTTCTCTTGGCAAACAATAGTCTTAAGGCTGGCTGCAAATGCTCCACAAGTAAGCATGGGCTTAAACTCGTGATCCTCCACTTCCTAAGTGCTTATGTGCTATTGTTTAACTCCTAGTTAAAGATTTCTAGCTAACTTAAATATGTGGTTGAAGAATTAGGGAGAATCCCTAAACTTTTCACATTGATGTGAATTGTAATCTCTTAGAATTGTATTAGTACTAGAGAAGAGTCGCCACTAACCTGCTGTTCTCAGGCTCAGACTGAGATGAAACAAGGTTACTTATAAGCCTTGTTGTAAAAGAGCTCCCGACTTCTGAAAGATGTGGTCTTGAAACACTCTCTTTCACAGGAGAAAAGCTTTGACTTGGAACATTTGTTGGAAACAATAACTCATGATTAATCTGTTGGAGGGAAAAAGAAAGATCTTAAAGGAACTATTTTAATGTAAAAGTTACCAAACACAAGATACATACAATCAGTTTTGCTTTTACCCCAGAAGATACTGAGACATATCCTAAGCATGTGGATTTCTTTTTTCTTTTTAATTAAGATTTATTTATTGTGTATACAGTACTCTGCCTGCATGTATGTCTTCGTGCCAGAAGAGGGCCCCAGATCTCATTACAGATGGTTGTGAGCCACTATGCTTTGGCTGAGAATTGAACTCAGGACCTCTGGCAGAACAAGCAGCGCTCCTAACTGCCAAGCCATCTCTTCAGACCCATATGTGTTTCTTTTGCTAACTAGGAATGGGTGAATGAATCAGTGAACTGATCCATCCTGCTACAAGGGTAGCATGGTTTCACATCTTATTGTTTGTATATACGCCCATGTTTGCTTGTGTGCACACATGCGGACTCAAGCTTGTGAGGGCAGAGGCCAATGCTGGCTGCCTTCCTCCCTCATTTTCCACTTCATGTGTTGATATAGGGTTTCACTGAACCTGAAGCTCGCCCGTCTGGCTGGAATGGCTGGAATCCACCTGTCTCAGCCTTCCATGCACTGGGATTACAAACATTCAGTACAAGCACTCAGGTGCTAGGCACCCGAGTCTCAGTTCCTCATGCTTACACAGAATACACCTGGCAACTGAGTCATCTCCAGATCCACTGTGACAACATTAAAGGGGATGAAGAAAGCAAACATACTTGACAGACTGTAAGTGGCCCACAAAGGCAAAAGAGATTGCTATGCTATGAACCTAATAAACACATGACTTAGAAGATAAAACAAAAATACTCTTTTGAGAAATTGGAATGAAAGTAAAAATAGTACTTTCAAACCAAAAGTAGCCCCATTATTCATTCTCCCACAGTCCCATTCTCCCCATAACACTACACTAGAAAGCCCTGCAATGCAATTACAATTAAATATACACCCCCAAGGCAGAATAAAACTTCCTGCCCAAGAAATACTTACATTCAGTGCAAACATCCTGCCCACCTATCCACAGTTTATCAAGTTGCCTGGCCTCCACCTCATGGCTCCTTATCAGCCTCCCCCTGTACATACAGCTCTAATGGCAAGATTCCTTTAAATTCAATCCTGGCTGCCCATATACAAATGGGTGAAGCCATCCACCAGAGCAAAGGTAACCTACTAGAAGCCATACTCTTAAAGAAAACTGATTCCATGGGACTAGAGAGATGGCTCGGAGGTTTAAGAGCCCCACATGGCAGCTCATAACTGTCTGTAACTCTAGTTCCAGGGGATCTGACACCCTCGTGCGGACACACATGCAGGAAAACACCAATGTACATAGAAATAAAAGAAAAAAAAGCTGACTCTCCCCTAGCACCATTGACCGTGACAGGCCCCTCCCCTTCAGGCGGGATGCTGTAGTCTAGTCTGACCTTGTGCAGAGTCACAGCTCTGAATGTACTCCTCTCCTCTTAACCTCTGGGGCTCACAGTCTCCCCACCACCTCTTCCTTGACGTTTCCTGAACCCTTGGGAATGGGTATGATATTCACATCCCATTTATGGTTGTGCACTTCACAGACATTAGTCTCTTCATTTCAGCAATTCTGAGTTTCTGACAAGATTTGTAAAAGGTGGCCTTACTAGGATAACACCCCACTAAAAATTAATTGGACAGTCTAAAGAAGCTGTTGGGCTAGGGAGACTTGGGAAAAAGCAAGAATGGGTACCAAAAAAAAAAAAAAAGAGTAAATTCAACAGGCTCCTTTCAATTGGTTATAAAAGTTCAAAACTTTATAGAATTCTGCATCAGTTAAACCATGTACTTCTAAAAATTAAGACAGATATAAAATGGAAGGATTCATTACCGGAGGGATCATTTCCAGTTGTCTGATCTTGTATTTCTCCTTGCTGCTTTAAAACAAAGATGAGAAATTAACATCTTGATATCTACCCTATTATTTCTTAATCCCAATTTCAAATGATGTATCTATTTCGTTACCAAGTTATTCAAATATCTACAATTAACTTATTTTCAATTTCGTTATGATCAGTGGTGAACATTTGACTATGGAGTACCCCCCCCCGTGCATTCTCTCCTTTAATTAAAAAAAAAAATCTTAGTAACAACTGTCTGCCTGAACCACAGACCAAAAACAAGGATATCAAAGGCTTTTAAGTGGTTTCATTAATTCCAAAACCATGCTAAAATTAAATAAATATTAGTATACCACAGAGGGCAGGGTTGTGGTGCCTTCCGAGCAAACCTGAGAAACTAAGTTCGAATGCCCTAGAATCCACATAAAAACTGGGAAGGACAACACATCTAACTCCAGGGCTGCGAACTTGGGGCCTGAAGGATCCCTTGCATTCGACGGCTGGCCAGTCAAGCTCAAAAACACATTCCAGCTAGTTAGAAACCCAGTCTCAAAAGAGAAGATGGGAGAGCCTGGTGCAGTGGTGCATACCTTTAATCCCAGTACTTGGGTGGTGGAGGCAGGAGGATTTCTGTGAGTTTGAGTACAGCCTGATCTATCTATAAAGTTCTAGGCAAGACGGGGCTACATAGTAGCACCCTTCTCAAAACAAAAGCAGAGCAAATGGGGAAGACAGATGACACTGACCTGTGGTCTCCATGTACACATACAAACATACAGGCAACATACACAAAAGATACATAAAAGGCTCTTGGCCTTCTCTGTCCAGTTTATCACTGTGACCCTTCTGTTCCCTATCCCACCCCCATTTCCTGTTTACCCCTAGTCACACTACTTAAGCTGTGCAAATGACTACGCATGCACACCCTTACCACTCTGAAAAGATTGATTTCAGAAATGACCTCCTTCACAAAACTTACTGGTCTACATTGTATCTGCCTTCCCAAGTCAGAAGCAACTCTCCTTTGAGCTCCTAACACAGGACAGTGCCTTTTACAGACAGACATCACCTGTTACGTATAGATGCTCTGTCTGCATGTATGCCTGTGCTCCACATGTGTGCACTGCCCAAGAGAGCTGGAAGAGGATGTTGGGTACTCTAAGACTGGAGTTCCAGGTGGGTCTAAGAGTTAAATCTGGATCCTCTAGAAGAGCTTTTTCACCTCGGAGCCATCTCTCTGGACCCAGGTCATCAACTTCTCCTTGTAGCCACCTTTCTGTCAAGACGTAGGCTCATAACAGGCATGCTTCTGTACAGCTCATCTAATACAGCTCAATTCTTAGAACAACAATGCATGCAGGTCAGTAAACACGGCCCCGCAGCACATGCTGCTCCAGAAGCAGCACTGCTGTGCTCACTACACCCTCCCATCACACCTGTGCTGGGCATGACTGGGGCTCATTTCTCACCACACTCAGCACTCACGTCTTTTTGTAGGTTTTTTCGTAAGTGGGATGTACCAAATCCTCATCTTCAGGTTCTTCTGGAACTTCACAATTTCTAGATAAAAACAAAACAAAAAAAACAAAGATCACATGAGAATAACACATTAGCAGTCCTGTCCAAACGCCTCCAACAGTGCTTTCTGCCTTTCCAGGAAGGGCATGACCAACATATAGTACCTGAACTGTGGGTCAGGGTTATTGTAGCAATACCATTTCTCTGGAAGCTGATCTATTCCATCTGGTAATTTTCGCCATTTTAGACAAGCATCACACTGAACCCATGTCTGATCAGGGCGCTTCCTTTAAGAAAACAAGAACAAAATATTAAAATGGAATTATGGACTCAAATATTTCATTTATTTTCTGCACTGCTTCCATACTAAATATCTGCTTATTTCCAATCCTCAAAAGTGTGTGATAAAACTATATTTAATGTATAATTAAGTTTTTAAATGCTAGCAACTTTCAAGAGGTTAAGGTCACATACCAATTTTAACAGAACAAATGTTTTCTTTAATTCTAGCCCTTAAAAAGTAAAGGATGTCTATTAAGTTCCTGGCCACCCAGGGCTATAGTGAAGTCCTGCTTTAAAGAGGGCGGGCGGGGGGAGGTTGGAGGGGAGAAGATGGTGGTAGGGCACACTTCTAATCCCAGCACTTGGTGGGTGGCAGAGGAAGGCAGGTCTGAGTTCGAGGTAAGCCTGGTCTATAGACTAAGTTCCAGGAAAGCCAGGGCTATAGAGAAACCCTGTCTTGAAAGATGAGGTATGAAAATGCGGGGGGAGATTGTCTTAGGAAGAGGTGTATACAGCCATCCAGAGAGATAACTCATTGGATAAGAGTACTTGCTTTCTTCTAGAGGACCCAGATACAGGTCTCAGCACATACTTGTAACTCACACCATCTATGACTCCAGTTCCAGGGCATCCAACAGTCAGGTGGAACCTGACACTGACGAGGTACACAGACATAAATGCAAGCCAAACACTCATATACTTACGTAAAAGAAAATAAAAAAACTATGAAGACTCATTATACATAAGATTTTCTCTTTGAGATAGGGTTTCAACTCTAGACTGACTTCAAAGCATGTAGACCAGGGTGGCCTCAATTCAGCGATCCACCTACCTCAGCGTCCTGCATACTGAAATTAAAGGTGCATGTCACCATGCCCAGCTGTCTTCAAGTTCTTCATCCTCTACTCTCGGCCCACTGAGCGCTGATCACACATCTGACTCACAATAACATTTGCCTGTGTATGTTTGTGTGACTGTAGAAGGCAGAGGTCAACCTCCAGTGTCTTTCTTTAGCAACACCAGCTATCCTATTTTTTTGAGGCAGTTCTCTCGCTGGCCCTGTAGGTAAGGATTACAAGTGCATGTCCCCACGCCCAGCAATTTCACCTAGGTTCTAGGATCAAACTAAGACGCTCACACTTGCCAACAAGTACCTTATTGCTTGAGCTATCTCTCTGTCCCCTCCCTCACCTTTTCAATGCAGTTTTTAAACAGTGGGTATGAGCATGGGGCAAACACCTTTCATCCTAGCACTTGGGAGGCAAAGTCAGAATAAGCTTAGAGTCCTTGTTGCAAGTCACAAAAGCTGAATTATAGATCAGTAAGATGCTTGCCCAGGAGTAGGCCCAAGGCTTAGAGGCAGAACAAGTACTCTGTATAAACAAGGTCCTGTTAACACAAAACCTCAAATGAACTTAAGGCTTACAAAGTTTAAGAGATGAAACTAACCCAATAACCCTTATTTCCTAAGACTACTGTTACCTTTCCAAATCCAGACAAAGTTTTTTATGCTTTTCACAGTACCTTGGTTATTGTTGCCTCTTACTACACAGGGATTTTACTCAATGTTCATTTACAGAATTAGCAGTATGTGCTACGTGTGGTTATATTTTGTTTGTACTCTAACAAATAAAGCTGGCTTGAAGATCAGAGGATGAAGCTAGTTAACCATAGATGTTTGGAGGTCTGTACAGACATACAGTGATACAGCTGGGCAGAGAGAGAAATATAAGGCAGGAGGAGACAGCAGGTCAGCCCTTTTCAGCTGAGAAGTTAGCAAGGTAAGAGCTGGATGGCTGTGGTTTGCTCCTTTCCCTGATCTTTCAGCATTTGCCCCAATGTCTGGCTCTGTTTTCTTATTATTAAGACCAATCAGAACGTATGCAACAGTTACATGTACTAATGAGCACATGCAAGGCATTACACTATACAATTCTTTTTTTAAATTTATTTCATTGTTTCATTTTATGTCTATCAGAGTTTTGCCTGCATGTATGTCTATGCATAACATGAGTGCCTGATGCCCAGATAGGGTTCCCTGGGACTGAATTAGGCTGTCACTGAGCTACCAGGTAGGTGGTACTGGGAGTCACAGATGAGTCCTCTGGAACAGCTCTTACTGCTCAACAATCTTCAGTTCCAGGCTTTCCAATGCCTTCTCCTACCAGGCACACAAGTGGTGCACAAAAACATGCATGCAGGCAAAACACCCATACTTAAAAACAAATAAAGATGAAATGAATGATATCGACAGACATCAAGTCACTAATGTGGAGTGTGTGGATTTGTTTTCTCATATGAACCCTAAGTTTGTGGAAAGTCACCTCTAAAGTATGCAGTGCTCAGTACTTACTGTATGTCTTCGACTGGCAAATTGAGAGGGTATTCTGCATGTTTTTTCACTTTCATTTCATTCCAGTAATCATTCAGCTTTTCTCCTAATGCTAGTACTGTAAGCCTTAAAAAAAAATAACATTAATTCAGGAAAAAAAAAAAACATAGTTCTAGATCTGTTTTTTTTCTTAAGATTTATTTATTTTGTATAGTATTCTGCCTGCATGTATGCCTGCACGCCAGAAGAGGACACTAGATCTCATTATAGTGAGCCACCATGTGGTTGCTGGGAATTAAACTCAGGACCTCTGGAAAAGCAGCCAGTGCTTTTAACCTCTGAGCTACTGCTCCAGCCCTCAAGATCAATTAAGTAAACATAAAAATAACCAACAATTATAAGAATATTGCGAGTAGAAATGAAAAAACTCCAACTGTATGACTAATAAATCACATGCAAGTACACCACCTTTCTTTCTGTAAAAACCATTGTAAATTCCTAGATTTTCAAGAGTGTGGGGACAAAAAGTGAGGGGAAAGCACAGGGAGACCTAGAGGTCGTATATGGATGACGCTCACAGAAGGAAGAGGTCAGACACATACTATAGTCTTAGGGTTTCTATGGAAGCAACATAACACCATGACTGAAGAAAGCTGGGGAGGAAAAGGTTTATTTGGCTTACACTTCCTTATCACTGGAGGAAGTCAGGACAGGAACTTACACCTGGCAGGATCCCAGAGGCAGGAGCTGATTGATGGAGAGGCCATGAAGGGGAGCTGCTTACTGACTTGCTTCCTATGGCTTGTTCAGCCTGCTTTCTTACAGAAACCAGGACCACCAGGTCAGGGATGGCACCACCCACCATGGGCTGGGTCCTTCGCCATCAGTCACTCATTAAGAAAATGCCTTTACAGCTGAATCTCGAGGAGGCACTTCCTCAACTGAGGTTCCTTCCTCTCTGATGACTCTAGCTGGGGTCAAGTTGACACACAAACTCAGCCAGTACACCTATGAAGGAATATACTGAGAGAACCAGAGGATCCTTGCATTTTAATCCCAACCAATAAATTCACAGCTTCACAGCCTTTTCTTTCTCTCACCCCCNCCCCCCAGTTTTCTTGAGACAGGGTGTCTTTACATAGTCTGATTGTCCAGAAATTCACTACTTAGAGCAGGCTGACCTCGAACTCACGAAGATCTGTGTACCCCCAGGACCCAGGCTTGATTCTCAGCACCCACATGGTGGCTCATAACCATCCATAACTCTACTTCCAGGGGAGCCAAAGCCGTCTTCTGGCTTCCACAGGCATTGGACACACAAGTGGTACATAAATATAGATGCAGACAAAACACCCACACACACAAAATAAAATCAACATACAAACAAGCCAAAAAACCAAAACAACAAAAAGTTCACAAATGGGTACTGAACTTAATGAAGTGCACTTCTCTGTGGATATGAAGACACCTGATATTTTTTTTTCAATCAACATGATCAAGATGCTGGTTTTTCAATATTGAAATTATCTGTCCAGCTACGGCTATGACACAGAAGGTAAAGGTGTTTGTCACCAATCCTGATGGCCCCTCAAGGTGTATGGTGGTAGATAACTTACTCTGACTTCCTTAACCACACAGATGCTTGAAATAAATAAAACAAACTTAAACCACAATCTCTCAGAATATAGTCCCTTTGGCTTTACGAGCATTTGCTATTTTCAATCAACAATCAGATTCCCACAACTGTCCTTTCACAATGTGTCTAGGTTTATTATCAAGGTATATACACTTTCATAATAGCTACCAAAGACTTTGTGAGACTGACAGCACATATTCCTTAAATGGTGTAATTTAATAATTAAAGTTTTCTAAGTCTGTGAAAATTAGTCCTGCTATCCTCTTAATGATTTTATTTGCTGGACCCACGGGGTCTTTTTTGGAGAGATCCTCATTCTTAAATTTTTATTACATTTACTTTCTGTATGTGTCTGTGTGTGTGGTTGTGTGTGACTGTGTATATGTGCTATGATGCCCTTTAGAGGTCAGACATCTTGAAGGAGTTGGTCCTCTCCAGCTACCATGTGGATCCCAGAAATCAAACTCAGACCAGTAGGCGGTAGCAAGTGCTTTTCCCAGCGAACACCCCCCAGGGCCTCATTCTTTAAGCTACCTTTACACTGGTATTTGATTCTGCCTTTAGTGTTATGTATGCTTACGTACTATCTCAAACGACAGACTGTTGTCTGGAGTGTCCACTGTCAGTGTTATTTTTCAGCTCCAAATCCAGTCCAAGACAGTACTCTGTTCTTAATTTATTTTTCTTGGTCTTCCCTCTTTCTGGAACTTGAACTAGAACTTCTTGTCTGAAGGAAAGTGCTCCCATAGAAGAAGCCCCAGCTGTGCCCCACTTGGCTGAGAGCAATACAGACTACAGAGGCCCAGATCAAGCGGAATCGGAAGGAAACTGTACAACTTACAGCTGGGCTAGAGACCATTCTTTTAATATTTTGAGCAATAATCTGGGTGGTTTTGACCCTTGTTGTAAGAATATGCCTGAGGCTAAACTGAAAAGCTTCAGACTAATTTTGTTGGCAGGGGAGATTTCAAGACAGCTTAAAAACACGTGGGGTGGTGCACAACTTTAATCCCAGCACTTGGAAGGCAGATCTCACAGTGAGTTCTGTTCTCAAAAACAAACAAAAAAACAAAATGACAGCCTAATAGATGTCTGGTTGGAAGCATCACCCCAGCCTGATATCCTTACACCCAAAGAGTCTGGGGTGTTTGGGTGGACAGTTCCATCCCAAGGCCCCTCCTCTAGGAGTTGCCTTAGTCCAGACTCCACCTCCGAGAAAGCCCACTAAACCGTGAACCCTCCCGAGAGAGGCTTAAGACCACTCCCAAAGGGTATTTAAACTGCCACAGAGAGAACAAACATGTGGTTTCCCAGTCTCCCTTCCTTTCCCTGTCTCCTCTCTGAGGGCCTGGAAGGCCACCCAGGAGTGCGGGCATCCATTAAGCCTGGGCTTTTTTAAAATTCAGTTTGATTTGGTATGATTTGTATTATTACACTGGCAGATAAGTTTATTGGGCTGTAACGGGTACAAGGATGTCAGGGACTAGGGCGACACTTCCAACCAAACAATACTGACACGGTTATTAGTGACCATTTAGTTTGTGTGTTTGAGACAGGTTTTCTGGATCTCTCTGGCTGTCTTAGAAATCACTATGTAGCCCAGGGTGGCCGGAACTCAAAGAAATCTGCCTGCCTCTGTCTCCCCAGTGTTGGGACTGTAGATGTGTGCTACCATGCCCAGTTTAGCCATTATTCTTATGCAGATATGACCCAGCTATACTTTCAACTTGTAAAAAAAAAGAAAAGCCTAAGAATTTGAGGAATTGTCTATTCCTAAAAAGAAGCAACAAAGGAAAATGTATGCAAATGAATTTCAAGGAGGAATCAGACTCCATCCCAAGCCTGCAGCGGAGGCAACATGGGGCAAAGGAGTTGTTGAAACCTCTCCCTCAGCTAAGGAAAGCTGGTGAGACCAGCTGTGTTGTAGGAAGTCCCTGTATGGAGGCCCCGCGACGTTAGCAGTGCAGCTGTAGGATGTCTGCCTTGGAGAGCTGCAGACAGGATGTGGAGCCACCTCAAGAGAAAGAAACGTGTTGCAGTCAATAAAGTCTCTAATTCCAGTATAGGCAAGAGGATCTCTGTGAGTTTGAGGACAGCATGGTCTACATAGCAAGCAAGCTCCAGGACAGCAGTGACTACAGAGAGAAACTTTGTTCAAAAATAAACAAACAAAAGAAACAAAACAAAAAAATAGCTGAAAGAGGGCTGGAGAGATGGCTCAGCAGTTAAGAGCATCACCTGCTCTTCCAAAGGTCCTGAATTAAATTCCCAGCAACCACATGGTGGTTCACAACCATCTGTAATGAGGTCTGGTGCCCTCTTCAGGCTTTCAGGCATACAAACAGACATAATATTGTATACATAATAAATTTTTTAAAATTAAAAAAAATAGCTGAAAGAGAAAAGCTATCTAAACCATTCAAATTGGAGTTTGCCATGAAGGGTTTCAGTCTTGTTTGGGTTCAGTATTTATTTCTTCTCTGGGCCCTTACTCCCTGCTTTTGGAATGATAATGTATATTCTGTGGAAGAACACAATTTGCTTTTTCTTATTTTCCAGAGCTTTTTAAAAGACTGCCTTGAGTCTTAGAAGAGAATTTGAACTTTTGTACTGTGTTGAGACTGTGAAAGACTACAGAGAATTTTAAAATTGGACTGAATGAATTTTACATTGTAGCTATGACCCTACCTGGGCCACAGAGAGGACTGTAGTGGATTGAGTAAGAATGGCCCTCGTAGGCTCATGTTTGAATACTTGGTCCCAACGTTGGTGTAACTATTTGGGAAGGATCAGAAAATGTGGCCTTGGAGAAGATGTGTCACTGGTGGGTGAGCTGCGAGACTTCAACAACTCACACCACTTCCCAGTTAGCTTTCTTCTCTGTCTTGTGCTTGTGGACAAGATGTAAGCTCTCAGTTACTCAGTTACTGCTCTAGTACCATGCTTATTTTCCACCAAGCTCTCATTCGTGATGGCCATGGATTCAATCTTTAAACTACAAGACCCAAATTAAATGCTTTCATTCCTTAAGTTGCCTTGGCTACCATGTCTTATAATTAAAAACAAAACAAAACAAAACCAGAAAACCTGTACAGGGCTGGAGAGATGGTTCAGAGGATAAAAGAGCTTACTGCTCTTGCAGATAGATGGCCAGAGGTCGGTTCCCACCACCAAAATGAGATGGCTTACAACCTTGTGACATCTGCACTCACATGTGCACAGATCCACATAGACATATAAATACATACATACTTAGAAAATAAAAAGGAGAAGCCCTACACTACAGAACTTGAACTGTGAGTGACTTATGTAGAAAAGGGAATTGACAACTGACATCTTCTCTTCAGTCTCAAAATTTGTCAGCTAACCCACCATGAGCAAATATACAATTCTGGTTCTCGATGTGATACATGATCCCAGGAGTCACAGAAAAGAGGGCAACCCTGCCTGCTTGGCATTGGTGTATCCACCTGTGACTGCAGCACTTGGGGGGTACAGGAAGGACTGTCAGAAGTTCAAGGCAGCCTGACTATATAGGTAGTTCAAAGCCAGTCTACATAAGTCTACCCCATCTGAAATATGTCCTCTGGTTAAAGGGATGGAAGGGTGAATATTCCACCCATTTCAGTAACACATTTCCTCAGAACATTAGTAAATAAATGGGTAACATACCTGTACTCATTAGTGTAGTCAAAATCTTGCTTATTATGAGTTGGCTTAAGGAAATTACATTCTATAATTCCAACCACTCCAACACCCATGTTGTTTGCCTGAAATATAATGAACACCATTTCAGACATAACACACGATGTTCACTATACCCTTCAACTACGATTTAGATCATAAACTACTTCCTTATACTTTATATGACTCCCCTGAAATTTCTTGGTAAGTGCTTGGTGTTTTTGTATATCAATTCCTAGATAGAGCAGAGCTTTCCTGGCAAGCATCCATTAGATGAGAATTATGTGCAAACTGACACAAGGGAAAAGGATCACATCTACTGTGATGTGGTTGTTTCCCAAGCACAGTCCTGTGCACAGACCTGCACACCGACAGCCTGCAGCTGTGCATCCCACCACCTCTAAAGCGATCTACAACGGTTGCTTCAGCTTGTGGTTCACGTCTGCTCACCTGCACAAACAGCAGTCTAAACGGACCACACTACCATGCTGTGCAGAACACAGAATACATGCTACAAGGAACTTAGCCTAAGATGAAAGCTGGATGGTGGTGGCACACGCCTTTAATCCCAGCACTTGGGACGCAGAGGCAGGTGAATTTCTAAGAGTCTGAGCCCAGTCTGGTCTATAAAGTGAGTTCCAGACTCCAAAGCTACACAGAGAAACCCTGTCTCAAAAAACAAACAAGAAAAAAAGAGAGAGAGAAACAGAGAGAACCAAAATACTTATGGAAAAAAGAGAAAGAAAACACACCCAGTCTAAACTGTTAACATGTGCTCACACCAGCAGCCTGTACTAAAACTGGAAGGGTACACAGGTTAACAAGGCCTCTGTGCAAGGGTGACATGCTAATTTCCTAAGAGCTCTATATTTAAATCAAACAACAAACCTTAACAGGATCATTTATGCTCATAATTAATCACCCAATACCTAGAAAATGCACAGACCCTAACATATAGAACAAACTACATGGTGGGTTCTGACAAACAACCCAAAATAAATACAACAAAGAAAGTTACTAAAAGGGCAGTAATTTCAGGGTCAGAAAACTGGATCAAGAAACAGGCCCCTGCTTCCAAGCTTTACCTGCGGCTTCAAGTGGGAGGAGGGCAGCGCTAACCTACCAGCTACTACTTTTGGGGCTGGTTCCATAAGCACTAATAAAAACAAATTAAAATAACTAACAAACAGCAATTACATTTATGCCTTTGGGCTGGAGAGATGGCTCAGTGGTTAAGAGCACTGGCTGCTCTCCCAGAGATCCTGAGTTCAATTCCCAGCACTCACATGGTGGCTCACAACCATCTATGGTGGGATCTGATGCACTCTTCTGGTGTAAAAGTGTACATGTAGATAGAACACTCATATATAAAATAATTATTTTAAAATATTCCATTAACAAACAATCATGCAGTCGAGAGACTTGCATCCATGGAAGGTGTCCCGCTAGCAGTTTGAGAGCAGCCTGAGTTATATAGTGAGATGGACGTCACCAGCACCTCCCTCCAAAGAACTCAGCACAGAGATGCACTTCTATGCCTGAGAAATGCACCTTCTATTAATTCTTGGGCAACTACTTCCTGATCCCAATTTCCAAATTTATAACATAAAATAAATTCTGTCTCCTCTTGTAGGAGTGGTATCAAATGACACGTGACTGCAGCAAATGCCAGGCTAATATTGCTCTTAAAAGACCTATGCCCAGCCAGGTGTGGTATACGCACCTTTAATCCCAGGACTTGGGAGGCAGAGACCAGGGGATCTGTAAGTTCAAGGCCAAACTGGACTACACAATGAGTTCCAGGATAGCAATGGGTACCTTAGAGAGACCCTGTCTCAAAAAGCAAACACGGCTTCCCACCTCATAAAAAAAAAAAAGACTGACAGCTAAGAAGTCATGAACAAAATACATTATTCTTTTGCTAAAAACTTTTCCTTTCCAAATATAAACCTTACCTTTAACTGGCATCCCACTTTTTCATAAGCTTTGATGAGTCTATTTTTGTGATACATCATGATTCCATAGTGCTCTTTATTTCTGCAGTTGAATCCAAAAGTAATTCTCACTGTTCTAGTCTTAAAACATTAAGGAAAAGTCTGAACATAACAGTTCATCCCTCCCCAATGACTCTCTGTGTGATATGAGGGCCTGCTTGTTGGGGTTTCTGTCCTCCCACCAGGTCCCACAGCTGTTTGAACCCAAAGAAAATCACAGAGGTCTATATTAATTATAAACTAATGGGCCCATTAGCTCAGGCTTCTTATCAACTCTTGTTATTAAAGAGGGAAGTGGTATGGGACAATTCTCTATTCTGTCAATTATGTTTTAAATAAATGCTGATTGGCCAGCAGACAGGCAAGAAGTATAGGAGGGACAACCAGACAGGAAGTAGAGGCGGGTCAAAGAGAACATGATAATTCTGGGAAGAAGGAAGCCCATTTCTTCCCAGTCCTGCCCAGACCACTGGAAGAAGCAAGATGTGACCTACCCTGCAGAAAAAGGCACTGAGCCATGTGGCTAACAGAGATAAGAACAATGGGTTAATATAAGTTATAAGAGTTAATAAAAAGCCTGAGCTAATGTCCCATCAGTTTATTAATTAATATAGACTCTCTGTGTGATTTTCTTTGGGGCCAAACGGCTGTGGGACCTGATAGGAGGACAGAAACCCCAACAAGCAGGCCCTCATGTTACAAATGGCGCCAACATGTGGACGACTATATCCACATAAAGCCTGACAGAGCTTGAGAAGTAATTCTAGACAGAAAAGAATAGAGTAAAGCATGGCTTCCTGGTAGCAACAATTTCTTGGGTCTGCTCTGCTTGCTAGGGACAAGCGCTCTCATTTAAGAGAGGCTTCCTGACCCAGCTTTAGCTACAAAACCCTGAAGCTCTTTAAGAAGTCCTGCCACGAAACAGTTAATGGTATTGATAAAAGCTGACTGCATGCTTTTTGGTTTTCAGCGATACCAGGAAAAAAGCTATGCTGTTTTAAAATGCCGGCTTTCTGGGCCATCTTGCCAAAGCAAACTCTAACTCTTTCAGGCAGGAGGTCCAGCTACAGAGAGAGCATTTGAGTATTGTTTGTGAACACACTGTTACAGCTTGCTTGCTGGCAAGGTCCTTGAAACGCCATAGAGTTGTGGCAATAAACATGGCTCTGGCCAGCACCTCCACCACGAGGCTGGAATATCATAAAGCTAAGGAATGGGCTGGATCCAGCCGTCAAAGCCACAGCTTTAATCCTCTCCATATTGCTTAGCAAATTAAAGACTCATGTGGTCAGAAAAAAAGGGAGATATACAGTAAAGAGAGAGTCAAAGATGAAGAAAACCTCTAAATGGTTTATAGTGTGTTAAAAATATATGCAGGCTAAAGGTTGAAGTCCTTAAAATAAAAAAAGTAGTTGGGTGTGGTGGTACACACCTTTAGAGAGAGATACCTCTGTGAGTTCAAGGTGTGGTGGCACACGCCTTTAATCCCAGCACTTGGGAGGCAGAGGCAGGTGGATCTCTGTGAGTTCAAAGACAGCCTGGTCTCCCAAGGTCCAAATGAGGAGCAGAAGGAGGGAGAACATGAGCAAGGAAGTC
>LOEQ01005434.1:0-40854 GCA_001685075.1 Bramus lutescens
GTCCTCATCAACTTAGACCATGAAACCCAATATGGACAAGTTCAACAGAACCACTATATATGGGCTGCCCATGTTTGCTTCAGCATTGCCAGGGCATAAATTTCATTTTAATCTCATATTTCTTTTGGCTGGATTAATTTTATTTTTAGTATTTTGCTATTTTATTTATTTGCATGCATGTTTTCTTGCATCATTTTAGTCTTGAGGTGGTAGTGGGATTTCCAGCACTCAAACTTAAGTCAGTTTGACAAACTGTCAAATCTCTGGAGTGGCTAGTTTGCAGCAGAGATCCTCAATTCCCAGCTCAATTTGCAAAAGCCAATTTGATTGACATGGTATTTGTTCACAAACTGATATACTTGAGGCCGTCAGTGTGAAGGAGGAGAAATGGAACAGGCTTTGTGAGCGTACCTGCTCTTCTCAGGACAATAGACAAACCCCTCTTCCTCTCTTGTAAGGCCATCCCAATAGCCAGGGCAGCTGGAGAGCTGGTGGGAAGATAACAGAAAGACAGCCCTTCTTGATAACTCTTTTTCTGGCCTATTTTCTCCGGGAAGAAATGGGAAAATCATTTGATCTGTGCTTTTATTACTGTTGGTTCTTGTTTTAATGAATTCTAGACAGGTTCTCCATATTCACATAGCAGTCCAATTTTGAGTCACAAAATTTTATTAAATTGGACAAAGCCCTGTAGTTGGGCTACAGGAAGTATTGAAATGAGGACAGCCAGATAAATGGGGTTGGCCTCTCCTAGTTCCTGCTTTAGGCTCCCCTTTTCTCTAGGCCACTGCTCCTTCGCCCAGGGGGCAGTGTGGCCCTCCCTGCTTTGACCTTCAGGTGACATTGCACCTTTCATTTAGCATCTTTATCTATCTAAAACGCTGAGACTTGTTTTGATCTAGCCTTACACTTTTGGAGTGATGAATTTCTTAAGTATCCTGTCTTGAATATTTACATGTTCAAGAATATTCTGTGCCAAGAATATTCTTAATTACTAATATTCTGGTTTTGGGAATTCTATTTTCTGTATCTCTACCTCTTCCTAAGTACGTAGATTAACATTCTGAGCTTTTAGCCAAGGCCTTTTTAATCCTTCAGTGTTGTGTTCATTGCCTCTGAACCTGTCCCTTCTTGATTGCCTGAAGTCTTCACGAGCTGTTTCTTCCACTGCCCCAGATTGTAATAAGTCCCCAAATGCTCTCTAAACAGCCAGACTTGGTTTAGAATTAGCACATCATAAACACATGCCATACTTTGCCCTCAAATCTCTTTCAATACTCCTGTTCTTCAGATTTACACTTTTGCATCATTAAAGATGCAAGAAAGTTAATTAAGGAAATCAATTAAAGATGTGTTAATGACCAAGGCACTTTGATGGGATTTTAATATAGAAATTTTCTTAAATGTTAATTCCCTACGATATTTTAATGGAGAACAATTGCATTCACAAATGTAGTTGCTGCGGTGAGCGGCGGCCTGTGATGAGTTCAGAAGCAGAATTGCTGGCAGGAGCAAGCAAGCTGCTGGCGACTGTAATTATGCAGGTGTGGTCTCCCCCTGCAACAGAAGCCGAAGTAGAACAGCAGGTGTCTGGTACCCAACTGCTTATCACATTTTCAAAGCATTTTCCTAGGTCACACTCAGATAGGAGTGGAATTCTTTTGGCATATGAAAGGGGAGGGAAGGGCATGCGTGTGTTGTGAATGCAGAGTTCAGTTTCCCTGCAAACTAAAAGAGGATTTATGACCTGTAGGACAGAGTTCTCTTGAGAAGCCAAAGGGCTCCCTGCCCCCCCTTCTGTGTGAAGTGGAAACTTCAGTGTGATATGATATGCTAACCAGTGTCTGAATCTAAATGTAGTGAGCTCCTGAAGGATGTGTAATCTCTGAGCATAATAGTTATCATGTGTAGACTCGGAGTACAACGGGAGCAAAGGACACGGCCAGTGGGAGGCGCAAGCAAGGCAGCTCTTTTTAACTATTTTTTTAATGGCCCAGTGGTAGGAGTGGCCAGTAATAAAGAGGTTTTTTTTTTTTTATAAATCATTGGTATTCATAGGATAAATACTTAGACACATTATGGTATTTACTTAATTGGCTTCATGTATACATTCTAAAATAATCTAAAGAGAAATATTCATTGTATAATTGATGGTGTTTGTCTTTTTCTTTTGATATTAGGACCTTATTTCTGAGAAGTGCCTTAGGCTGGATAAGCAAAAATGAGGATAGCAGGTAAGATATTTAATCCAGTGAAAATAATTTTTCATTTAAAAATTTAATTTGTAACTTGTTTACTCAATAATGACTAAAGGAGGAGTTCATAATTCATTGATTCTTCTTCATCCTCCTCTCCGGTCCCCCTTTTGTGATGGGTCTTAATTCCCAGTCTAAACTGGTTCGAGCTGTCTTCCTGCCTCAGAGATTATATACAGGTGCCGCCATAAAATGTTTGTTAAAGTTAAGTACGAGGCTAAAGTAAGTTAAATCATGCTTAGCCTTTCTTGTTCTACGTAGTCAACAAATCTCACATACACATTACATGGATTTTTGTAGATGAACCTCTTACTGAAATTATTCCAAATATTAATGTTTATTTTTATGTGGTAAGCTTATTTGTCTAACAGTACATATAAAATACTTGAAGAATGATTTTGAAAATGCAAAGAGACTTTTTCTTGCTAAGTTCTGGCCATCATGAAAAAAGGAATTCTAAAATAGAACTCTTTCCTGTGTGCAGTCAGGTGTAACATGCGTAGAGAATTTACCAAAGTGTGGTTTGGCTTTGAATTCTTAGTCTGCGTATAAATCCAGAACATGAACGACAGTCTGAAGTAGCGTGTTATATACATTGAAAGTCCTTGCTAGACCTCCGTAGTATTAATAGAGGCATTGGTAAACATCTTTAGAGGGTAGACCCATAAACACCACTTCACCTTTCCCGACCAGAAAGTGAAAATAAATGTGTTTATGCTATGCGGCCTCCAGCCATAGCTTCCCCACCCCTAAAGGCACATTGCTTTGAAGAATTCCACTAAATCCGTGTGGCAGGAGAAAACAGGCTGTTCCTCCAAAATCAAGATAATTAGTCTTATTTTTAATTGTCATTTTCTTAGAAGCAAACGAAATATTTTCATAGTCATCTCTCAGAATGCCAGAAGCTGAAGTAAGTCGACAAAAATCCCTCTCTTAGTTTGCTTACAGTTGTATAGACTCAAACAGAGCTGATCCAACACCGAGATTACTAAAACCAATTTAACAATGCTTGCTACAAATGCTTTTGTAGAAATTTGAAAAATTGAACTCTCTTTGCTGTGAAGTTACACTTGTGCAGGAAGAAGATTCCAGAAACCAAGAGCTTGCTTGTTTTTAAAACGTGGGACTCTTGTTGGCTTTGCTTTTCATTTCTGGATGTTCTTGGGGTCAACAGGAAGATGTATAACTGTGGTCCCCTGAGGATTTTTAAATGTACTGTTTAAGTGTGCTAACCAGAACAAGTTCTTGTTTTCTACATAATTCTAAATTTATTTTCAAGAAAATTAACTTCGCCATCTAGTTTTTATGTTTGTCCTTTCTTGGCATATATCTTGGGGGGGGCTGCCTTTAATGGGCAAATAAGGAAGATTAGTTATTATTAGTTCACAGCTTTGAACTAATTAATATCTTCTAAATTAATAGTATCTAATTGCTCACGTAGCCTGAAATGTAATGATCTTTAGTTTATAAACGTAGGAACAAAGTCAAAGCAGTGCTGTCAGTGACTGAAGGAAGAGGAATGACACACCATGCCAGGACTGGGAGTTGTGGTGCGATATGGTGATCCCCTCCAAGGCTGGCATTGGTGCGATAAGGTGATCCCCTCCAAGGCTATGGTGTGATATGGTTATCTCCTCCAAGGCTGGCATTGATGCGATATGGTAATCTTTTCCAAGGCTGGCATTGGTGTGATATGGTTATCTCATCCAAGGCTGGCATTGGTGCCATATGGTAATCCCTTCCAAGGCTATGGTGTGATATAGTTATCTCCTCCAAGGCTGGCATTGGTGTGATATGGTAATCTTTTCCAAGGCTGGCATTGGTGCGATATGGTAATCTTTTCCAAGGCTGGCATTGGTGTAATATGGTAATCTTTTCCAAGGCTGGCATTGGTGTGATATGGTTATCTCATCCAANCCTCCAAGGCTGGCATTGGTGTGATATGGTAATCTTTTCCAAGGCTGGCATTGGTGCGATATGGTAATCTTTTCCAAGGCTGGCATTGGTGTAATATGGTAATCTTTTCCAAGGCTGGCATTGGTGTGATATGGTTATCTCATCCAAGGCTGGCATTGGTGCGATATGGTAATCCCCTCCAAGGCTGGCATTGGTGTGATATGGTGATCCCCTCCAAGGCTGGCATTGGTGTGATATGGTAATACCCTCCAAGGCTGGCATTGGTACAATTGGTTGTCCCCTCCAAGGCTGGCATTGGTGCAATTGGTAATCCCCTCCAAGGCTGGCATTGGTGCGATATGGTGATCCCCACCAAGGCTGGCATTGGTGCAATTGGTGATCCCCTCCAAGGCTGGCATTGGACTTTGGGGCCAACCCTAGAGACCGTATTCTGTAGCAGGCTCCTGCACTCTTCCACTCTGCTACTAACTTCTGTTTCTTGGAGTGTCTGTTTCTTCCTTGTTCCATTCCAGTGTAAACGAACAGGTCCTGGTTTAAGACAGTGCTGGGGCTAGAGAGATGGACCAGAATTTTTGAGCACTTATCTATGTTCTTTCTGCAGAGGACCGAGGAGGCTCAGTTCCCAATACCCACACAGTGACTCACAACCTTCTGTATGTAACTAGTTCAGGGGATCTGACACTGTCTTCTGACTTCCATGGGCATCAGGCATACACTTTCATATGCATACACAGGGAAAATAACATACATAATTTATGCAAATCTTATGAAAGAAAAGACCCCCCACCCCCACTACCACCGCTGTTAAGACCATATATGCAAGAACAAGGCAAGTTTCTTTTCTCTGTTTTAGAGGACAGTGAGGGCTTATTCACTCTTATCCATGCCCATGACTGCTGGAAAATAGAGACTAGCATGTGGTTTGTCACCTTCAAGCCTCCTGGCTCAGTCTTACATGATGAGAAAACTGTGTGCCCCCTGCTGTCATCATCTGTTGAGCATATATGTATTGAGAACATGCTTTCTATGAGACTCCTGGGAGAAGGAGCTTCAAACCAAATGGAATTTTGCTCTTCTATGCTAAAATTGCAGGTAGCTAGCTAGTAATTGCTGTACAGAACAGTAAGCAACCTTTGGACAGAAGGAGTGAGGTGATGGAGGTGAGAAGGGTTTAGTTGGCTGTTCTCATTGCCGCTTGGTTCTTGTACTAATAGAATTCCTTAGGGCTTTGTTTTTTTAAAGAAGTTCTAGGTTCACAGCCAGATTGGAAGGAAGGTGCAGAGATTTTTCTTGTTACCTCAAGTGTAGCTATGAATAGAGAGAATCTCTAGTGCTGAGGAGACCCTGGGTGTGGCAGCCTTTCAGCCTCCCCGGGCTTTCCATGCATCTTCCATTTCTTCCTGGCCCTCCCCTCTGAGGATATAGACTATTCTTGGGGGTCTGTGTGATTAGAGGATTTTCTTTTCAATTCTTCCTTACCTACTATGTTGAGTTTAGCATCGCCTCCCTCCCCTGAAAAGTGTGTCATTTAGTGTTAGAATGATATACTGTACAGGCCACTAGGTTTTTGGGGGCAGACTTGAGTTCTAGTTCTTGTGCAACCACTGGTTAATCTGTAATTGCAGAGCATTACTTGATTTCTGGGATCTTTTTTTCTCTTTAATGTTAGATAGTTGCTGATTCTGTCTATCTCTTTTATATCAGGAGAGATTAAACGTGGACTTTTAGTAGGAGTGGTTGTCGCTTGTGTAGACATGAATTAGCTAGTACTGTTAAGAAGCATGTCATGTCTGAAATCCAGAGATGAAGAGGGAAACCGTGGCTCTGCCATTGTTCCCTTCCCTTCTTACCTTGCCCTTTGTGGTTTGTTTCTTAGATTGGGTACCTAGGAGAAAAGGAATCAGAGATGATTCATCCTAAGCAGATGTGGCTGTGATAACAAAGTCTAAAGTTGAGGGGTGTGCTCTCATGGAGCTTATCACATAGCCAGTCACTATGTCAGCTGTCCTCCAGGGGCAAAGTCCTGCCTTAAACTAGGTAATGTTTGCAGTTCCCCTTGGGGTCAGAGAGCTCCAGGTGATGGGTTGGTGATAGGATAGTAAGTGTGCTGTATTTCACTTCTGCTCCTTATTTCCTGGGTGTCCTGGCCTTGGCATTGCATCATTCCCAGATGTGGCACACCACACCCGTCTATGCGCCACCATACAGTTCGTGAAACGGGCAAGGAGCTGGAGATTGTAACATACAAAGACACACAAACAGAAAGAGACACGGTTCATCCTTGAAACAGGAATGCTCCTTTTATTGTGTACAGGGGCAGCTTATACAGGGATCCTTAACAGATAGCCATGCCCCAGCCAAACCCACCAGAAACCACTCCCCTGCCATCAGGAACTCCTGAGGTCTCGTACTCAGAGCAGCTGCAAGCATTACAGCTTGTTTACCAGGAATTCAGGACCTGGGGGGTTCACAGCTCCCAACACCCAGAGGGGATCTGGAAGGGATTAGGAGCACATAGTCTCCTAGGTGTGCCGGTGGTGCTCCATCTCTGGGACAGCTGTAGTCAGCCAGCAGCTGGTGGAAGGTAAACCTCTTCCCCGCCAGTTGCCTTGGCTTGTGTCTGAGAGTCCTGTGATTGTGGGTATCATACAGTCATTGTAACTCCAGTAACATTAGGATCTAGTAGATTATAAAACAGGACTGTATTCATCTTAATGCTTTTGTAGAAACGTAGTGTTTATGTAGCAGGAATTCTGTTGGCTTATAAAACCATGCTGAGTTACTTCTGCCTTTTTTCTAGGTGCTGCAAAGTTGGTGGTGGCTGTTGCAGTATTTCTATTGACATTTTATGTTATTTCTCAAGTATTTGAAATTAAAATGGATGCAAGCTTAGGAAACCTATTTGGTAAGTTTCATCCCCTCCCCCCCTTATGTACACCTTTAATAGCCCCTCCCACTACTGCTCTCATTGGCTCCACACATCCCTTATAGTTTCACATCTTTGTGTTTTTCAACCCATTCAGTTCAGGCTTACTCACATGAGTGTGAGTTTAGGGCTGTTTACTGGAGCATGGGCACCTACCCCACTGAAGAAAACGGCTCTCCCTTCTACTGTAGTAGTTAAATTCCAGTGGCTGCTCAGGGAGGAGTATTATCTCGCAGACTCCTCCCAATCCATAATGGAGTGTTGACAGGTGTGGTCTTGTGCTCATAATCACAGCTGATGGATTTGAGAGCCACGGCTATGTTACGTGTGGGAAACAGCACTTTTCAGCCCCGCCCCCTTAAATTCTTTCTGTGCCCTCTTCCATGATGTTCTCCTAGCTTTAAAGAGGGTGGGTACATGTGTCCTATATAGGGCTGAGTACTCAGGGGTCACATGTGTCCCCACTGTCCAGCTAGAACCTCATTCTTTTAAAAAGTTTTTATTTTATTATTTTATGTATATGGGTATTTTGCCTGCATGTATGTCTGTGGACCTTGTACATGCTTGGTGCCCTCAGAGGCCAGAAGAGGGCATCGGATTCCCTGGAACTTGAGTTGCAGGCAGTTGTGAGCTTGTATGTGTGCTGTGAATAGAACCTAGGTAGTCAGAAAGGGCAGCCAGTGCTCTTCACCTGGGAGCCATTTCCCCAGACCCAGATTCTTAAAATGTGTAAGTTCTTAGCATGAATTCACTGCTGCTTTGCCCGTGTAGAAAAAGCATTATTATGTGAGTAAATGTCACTCATTACAATATTCTAAAAAATATAGCGTGTTTAAGGATAAAGCTGGTATGAAACAATCGGTTTTCTGTCTGACATATTGAGCATCTTTAGTGACTCTTTGCTGCACGGCAATGAGTAGCATTAATCACGACTCTTGAGAGCTCCCTCTGGAAAACACCGCACTGGCATGTTTAAATTGTCTCTTCCTTTGAGTTAGCTGCTAGAAAATGGACCCCCATCTAATTTATAAGAGTCAGAGAAATGTGTTATACATGTTGGTCCTTAATGTTCTTTTTCTTTGTGATTTTCATCTTTGCCCATTATTTGGTGTTTTTATGTTGTGAATGTACCTGTATAATGTACGTTAACTCAAATTATGTTTTTTCAATGCTAGGGATCCATCCCACTGCTCTGCACATGCTAGACAAGTGTTGTGCTACATTCCTAACTCAGTCTTAAACAAAACCCTTCAGTTAATAAAGTGGAACCAGTTATATTTAATGCTTATTTTAGATAGTTCTCTGTCTCACTGATTTTCAGATGTTTCTATTCTGGAAGCGTACCAGGGTTTTCCTGTGGCACGGTAGGCTATTTCAGAATTCACTGTGCAGCCTTGTTGTCTGCCAACTTGTGATCTTCCTGACTCACCCTAGTCCTCAAGTGCAAGGATTACAGGTGTGCACCGCCATGATGCCCACCCTACAGTTGCTTTCCCTTTTGAGGCACTGATAGTCAAACCCCGGTGCTTTGTGAAGTGCCAGGCAAGTACTATAGCACTGAACTACATCTGTGACCTAAAGTATATTATTAGGAGGGTGAAAAATAGAATCTAAGGTTCATATATTGAAATGGAACTGATTATATTTATCTCACACTGTATAAAATTGATATCAGATCTCTCCTGGAGACCATCAGCTGTTGTGGGAAGCTCAAGAAGCTGGTTGTTTTTTCTGGGTTCTTGTGCTCACACAGGGTGAACTCTGGCTGCAGACTAAAGCATGAAAAGAGACTGCATCCTAGAAGCAACATCTTGTTCTGGTCGGCAGGATTAAACAAAAGTATGCTGAGGGCTTTGAGTTAGTGAGTTTTCTTCTCTTTAAGTTAATACTGAGGAGGGACTTGGAACACTGAATTTACTTCCGCTCTATCTGAACCCGAGATTCACCTACACAACAGCACTCAACCTTTCGTGTCCAAATACTCTTCAGAGAAGCTTAATGTTTTAGTATCTGGGATATGGTATGAGAGTCTGCCTTTCCCGTCAGGATGAGCCCTTGTCGAGTACTTTAACTGGAACATTGGACTCTCCTGATTTCCGTTCTGCTGTTCCATGTTGCATGTATTTTACCTACTTGGTTTAGGCACTGTTTAGGGCAGGTGTTTGTTTTCATCTTGTAACTGTAGTGCGTTTCATCTATAAAATGTTATTTGTTGGATTCCTGTCTAGATTGAACTGCCGAAAATAGTAACTGCGAGTTTGTTTTATTTTTTTGTTAGAATATGTTAGTTCTCTTAACCATTTATTTAGCATCCAATTTAAATTGGCAAAGGCCATGAGGTTGAATCCATAGAGGATGGTTTCAGGGACCTGTATGGTTACTACAGATTCAGAAGTCAGTTTTTTAACTTCCTTTTGTGATAACTTAATAGCTTGAGCAGATCTTTTTCTCCCCGTATGTGTTGAAAATATTCTTTTCACACACAATATATCCTGACTAAAGTTTATCCTTCCTCCGCTCCTCCCAGTTCCTCTCTATCTCTCCTCCCACCCAGATCCACCTTTTTCTGTCTCTCATTAGGAAAGAACTAATATCTAAGAGATAATAGCCAAACTTGATAAAGTAAAAGATACTAAGATAAAACAAAATCAAACTCATCCAAGTTTGACAACACAAATCAAGAGAAGGGAAACAGTCCAAAGAAGGCACAAGAATCAGAGACCCACTCCTTGGACAGGTCATTTTGACTCAGGTTTTTTTGAGATAAGAGTTTCTCTGTGTAACCATGGCTATCTTGAACTCACTCTTTAGACCAGGGTGGCCTCGAACTCAGCTATCTGCCTGCCCCTGCCTCCTGAATGTTGGGATAACCTGACTCGTTGACTCAGGCTTTTTATAGCATATTGTTTCAGAAAAACAAAACAGACATTTCTAGACAGGAAGAATGAAAAATTTGCCCACAGTTAATAATTTAAATTACCAAGATAGGTTATGATTTAAAAGAATAAGATAAAATTGAAAAGACAAAAGGCAGAGAAGAACAACTAAAACAGTCTAAACCCCTAAGCAGTATTTTAGCGTGGGGACGTAGCCCAGTGGTAGAATGCTAGATGCTTGCCTAGCACATCCAGATTTCAGTCCCCAGCCCAGCACACCCCACTCCCAAACACACAGAGAGGCACACTTTTTTTTTTTTTAAAGAAGACTTAATCTCGAAGGAATTATAGAGTCACACTCTGTAAGACATACCATCCAGAGACCCTAGATACCTGTCTTGCTTCCACCCATGAGTAACATCTTGGGAACTATGAATTGTCATGGACAGGGCAGGATGGAGACTTGTGCACACTCTGCCAGTCATGCTCCTGGCTGTGGTTTAATGTGGTATTAGTTTTCAGCAGGGGCATTCAGCTAGTGCAGGGCTGAACACAGTCCAGATTATCTCTGCAGATATTGCTGCAGTGAATGTTGCGGGCTTGTTGATTTTTACAATGGATATTTAAGCTATTGGTAAGTAGTATATGCATAGATTACTTGAGATAATATTGAAAGCTGGCATAAAGTAGTTCTAAATTCTCTAGTCTGACTTAATTAAAGGGCATTCATTGAAGTCTGATGAATCAGACAGGTTTGTATCCATTCCTTGATGTATTATCTGAAAGATATTTAAGATTAGGGTTATCAAGTTGAGTCAGAAGTAAACCTGCAGTGGGTAGGGGGATGTTGTGTTTCCAGTTTGTGCCGATACTTTGGCCATACCCTGTATTAATGAAGAATTGTTTATCTGTTTGCCTCTCAGATTCTCAGAATTTCAGGCCTAGGGGCAATCTTTCAGTTTTGGTGGGTATTGGATAAAAATAACTTTCCTTTGTACAAAGTGCTACCCAGGAATTTCTTGGCTTTCAAGCAACTCAGCAACTAACACTAGTTCTATGGAGGTCTATTCACCCAAAAGCCTGATGACTAGTAAACTGATTTCTATGAAATTGTTTTTAGTTAAATAGCAAGTATAGATTTGACATCTAAAATTTAACAAACTCATTTGATCTTTAACTTTTAAAAAATATGTATTTTTAATATTTTGCATATATTAGTGTTTAGCCTGCATGTCTTTCTGTCACCACATTTGTGCTTGCTGCCCTCAGAGGTAGTGAGCCTCCTTGTGGTGCTGGGGATTGAACCCACATCCTCTGCAGCAATAATAACAAGTGCTCTTACCTCTGAGTCAACTCTTCAGCGCTAATTTGATCATTTCATAGTCTCTCAGCCTTTGCTTCTCTGTTCATTAGTCCAGGCTCTTAAGTTTCTTGTCTTGGTCAGTATTTGAATGTTGATGTCCGTGGATTCTTTCTTTCCTGGATGTTCTTATCAGTTCACTCATTCCAGTTTCTGTTTTACTCTCAGGTCTTACTTCTAGCTGACCTCCATATTGTTCCTCTTATATCTTCACCAAGTATCTTAAGACATGGTGGGTAGAAGCCATCACTGGTGTCCACATACACAGAGACACACACAGACACACACCTCCTTATATAGTTACCAAGGTCTTGAGTGCTGAGAAAGTGTTTTGATGACTTCTTCGTGTCAGTGAATGCGGGTACTTGCAGAGCTAAGCCAGCATCCTGATTCCCGCCTTTGCACGGAGCCTGAGCCCTGTCTGTGTTGTTTCCTTAGAAGCTCTGTGTCTGTCTCTTTTAGAAAGTTCAGTGAACACCGCTTATATTTTCTTCCCACAAAACTGGCTTTTTTTTTTTAAATCCTAAATGACATCAGCAGGGTCTTTGTAGATAGACTCAGACTTGAGCCTCTGGTCAGATTCTTAAAGGTCCCTAACCTGGCTTTCTGCTCTGGGAGTGGTTGGTGCTTTTTGCTTATATATTCATCTTTAGAAGTGGTACAGTGGCCTGGATGCTACATGAGATTGTTTTAAAAGACAATTGTGGACTGGTCAGATGACTCCACAAGTAAATAGACTCACTGTCAAGCTGGACTACTTTAGTTCAATCCCTGGGATCCACATGGTGGAAGGAGAGAACTGGCTCCTGTAAATTGTTCTCTGAGATCTGCACATGTGTCCCTTGGCATGCATATATGTAATAAATGGTTTGAAAAATTCAGAATTAAACTAAAAACTACCTCCACCAATTACACTTATGACCGAACACATACGCACCAGTTAAGCACTCTGTCCTCAGTGTCCTTATCTTTGTGACACATGATGACCGTAGCAGAGACCACCCAGGCGTGCTTGGCACAGCTGGCACATAGGAATGGGTGGTGCTGTGCTAGCCCTGTCCAGATCCCACTGTCTCCCCCTATCATTACCGCAGATCAGGTAAATTATCACCTAATCAGCCTAGCACCGGTCAGGGAGACTAAATTCCTGATTTTCACAGTGTTCTTTTCTGATGATATAGGCGGATGATACAGTCTTTTCTTTTTCTTTAATTATTGATTAATTAATTTAATTTTTTTATTGTTTATGTTCTTGTGTTTGAGTCAGGGTTTCTGTATGTAGTCCTAACTGACTGTCCTAGAACTCACTATGTAGACCAGGCTGGCCTCGAACTCAAGAGATCCACCTGCCTCTGCCTCCCATGTGCTGGGAATAAAGGCGTGCTTCACTACTGCCCACTGTTTGCTTTTTACAGCCAGACTGAAGTTGAGAATTTCTAGTCTTCATGTTGCTGATGCTGCCCTGGGGTTTAGTTTTCCCATTTAAAAAAGTGAAAGTATTAGATCAAATCTCTGTAATTATATAAGGAAGTGGAACAAATGAGCCAAGGAAAACCCAGTGCCTGAATCTATGCTCCCTCCTCCCCTCCCCTTTTCTCTTTTGATATTTGCTTGTTCAAATCTCTCTTTGCATGGGAATCACCTGTGTCCTTAGGGTCTAGAGATGGGGAAGGCTCTCTCGGCTATATTCTATGCATTTCTCCTTCCCTATGTTATAGCTATGTGACTTAACAGTGCAGAGTATTCTCCTAAGTGTTCTACTGAGTGATGAAGCCGCTGGCTTGGTCCCTTCTCTTTAACCATCTAGATATTCTTTTTCAGCTTCGACTTTCTGTTCCATAATTTGAATAGTGGGGTTACAGGAAATTCATAGTTATCAGAAATAGTACAGAAATAAACTAAGCCACTATTTATAGATAGCTGGCCAGCATCCATCATCACACTGTGTGCTTTATTAGTCAAAGCAGAGACCAGCTGTCTTGGCACTTTGATGGTCTGTGTTAAAATCCCTTGGACTGGGATCAGACACTGGTGCATTTACAGAGCATAAAGTGTAATTGGGAAGGACAGTTGAGACCCAGTGTGAGTGTTAGGAGTTGACCTTTTCCCTTCCTTGAACTAATGAAATAAGAAACTCTCAGGAACAGCACTGATTTTTCATTAGGCCCTTCTTAGCATATATTCCATACTTCTGTTGTGAAGAAACTCAGACTTCCCCAACATTCACCCTTCCCCTCTTCTTGGTCTCCCAAATCTTCACCAAACCCCAATATAGATTTGTGCACATTCTCTAGGACTGTGTGGGTACCCGGCCTAGCCCTGCCCAGCAGCATTTAATTACGGTATTGTTCACCAACACAGTTAGTAATCTTTTTTCTTTTTTTTATTAAGATTTTTTTTAGGGGTTGGAGAGATGGCTTAGCGGTTAATAGCATTGCCTGCTCTTCCAAAGGTCCTGAGTTCAATTCCCAGCAACCACATGGTGGCTCACAACCANAATAAATAAATAAATAAATAAATAAATAAATAAATAAATAAATAAATAAAAGATTTTTTTAAGATAATCTTTTCTCATTTTACATAGCTCTCCCTCCCAGTTCCCATTCCCTCCCTTCCTCCCACCCCACCCTTCCCCCATCCACTTAGTCTTTTAAAGGTATGTTCTCAGACTAACTTTCTGAGTAGGATTTAAGTTTGTATTAAATAAATAAGCAATATATATAAACTATAAAATGAACCAGGTGGCACACACCTTTAATACGAGCACTCAGAAGGCAGAGGCAGGTGGATCTTTGTTAGTTCAAGGCCAGCCTGGTCTACAGCACGCGTTCCAGGTTAGCCAGGACTACACAGAGAAACCTGTCTCACCCCCTCCAAAAGAACCCCCAAAGTTTAAAATGATCTTTCCATAATAAAGCATTGCTCTTCATGGTTTCAACACACACTTGTCCATAATGAATTAACAGAAAGGTACTGCTTCTCTAAAGTGGTATTGGTATTGGCAGTCATTCGAACATGCATTTCCTTTTCTTATTAGAAGCTTTACTATGTTTGAAGTAGTTTCCAATGGGCCTGTGTTTTCTAATGATGTTAATTGTTTTTCTTCTTAGCTCGATCTGTGTTGGACCCAGCCACTCGACGTAAGTCCCTCAGCTTGGTGGTTTATGAGTGCTCTATCTAGTAACACAGTATGTGGCCCTGTAAGGGCTTATTTTCAAGCAACACAGGCAGTTTGTGTGACCAAACCCTGAAAGAGAAGTTGAGTTTTTAAATTATCAACTACCATTTGTTGGACGGCCTTGTATCATAGGCTCTTCATTGCCAATGGGTGTTTACTCTGTGTTTGGGTTGCAGCCTTGAGGTGTGAGCACAGCCCATGAGACTGAATAGGAGAGCCAGCTGCAGCTTGTACCTGGATGTATCGGAGGGCTGAGCTTTTACTAATCCTGATTTTGATGTACTAGGCATGCAAAGGAGCAATTAAAAAGCCCTAGGCACCCAGAAATTTAAAGATAACTTTGAGGATGATTAAATAAGATCTGCCTTGCTCAGCAAGATCATATGGCAAAATTCACTTCTCTCAATAGTTGGCTCATTCCCCAGGAGGGTCTGAGTTGCGTTCTTGTATCTTTTTATTTCAGGGGGCTTGCCTGCCTTTCTTCCTTGCTTGATTTTTTGATACCCTTAGGGGGGGATAGTTCTAGAGATTTAAAAATTGTGTATTTATTTTTAAATATGTGTATTGCTCTTGTTATATTATTTTTTCATATGTATGATGCTTTGCATGTACATATGCACATTACATGTGTTGTGCTCAGGGAGCTTAGAAAAGGGCATCTGATCCCTTGGAACTACAGTTACAGGTGATATGAGCCACCATGTGGACACTGGGAATTGAACCTGGGTCCTCTGGAAAAGCAGCCAGTGCTCCTAATTGCCAAGTTGTCCCTCTAGCCCCTAAGTATACCTTAATGATATAAAACATATATTTCTATGTATTGTTTGCAATCTAAAACAAACTGATTATGAAATCCTATTAGTTCATTTTGTAAAGGAATCTCAAATCTATTTATGTTCTCCCCGAAGCTACAAAGCCTCCCAGGTACAAATGTGGAATCTCAAAAGCATGCCCTGAGAAGCATTTTGCTTTTAAAATGGCCAGCGGAGCAGCCAATGTCGTGGGGCCCAAGATCTGCCTAGAAGACAATGTGTGAGTATTGGATGGCTCAGGACACGAAGGGCTTGTATTGAGTGACAGCTGGTGGACTTGCACTTCTGAAATGCTTTCATTATTGTATGACACCCCCCCACCCCAGTGCATTGAGAGAGTGACCAAGAAACCTGACTTTTATTTGGCTTTGTGTAAGGATAAATTTGGCTATTTCATTTTGATTTTTAAATACTAAGAAAAAAATTGATTCATTTAAATTTATTTAAAAAATTTCTTCATACATAGTTGGAGTATTTCAAGTGCTCAGTGGCTCCTGGGGGCTCTTATTTTGGTTTCTTTGGGTTTTGTTGTTGTTATTGTTGTTTTGGGTTTTTTTGTTTTGTTTGTTTTTGAGCATGGTTTCTCCGTATAGCCTTGTCTGCCCTATAACTCAATGTGTAGACCAGGCTGGCGTTGAACTCACCAGATATCTGCCTGCTTCTGCCTCCTGAGTGTTGGGATTAAAGGTGATTACCACCCATGCCAGGCTCTCCACAGGGCTCTTGACCACAAATCCCACATAAAAAAATATTTGGTCAGAACAAAGTTCCCTTGACAGCTTTCCCAGAGCAATGAATGCATCACATTATAGGCCAGTGTCTTTCATTTTTGATACTCAGGTGCTGCTTGCTGAGGTATGAAATGACCTGGCAGTCATGGTGGGCCTGTTGCATTCAAACTGCTATGGGCCGAGCTGAGTGGCTCCCTGGTGGTGGTGTTTTACACAGGATGCATGTATGTTTTGTCACCCTGCCTGGCCATAAGTTCCTACTCTGAAATTGAAAACCTGCCTTTGGTTGCTTTTCATCTGATTGTTCAGGAATCTTGGGGCATGAGCTCATTTAATAATGGATATGCTCTCTGGCTGTGTAGACCGAAGACGAACATGATATACAGTCACGGCTGAAACTGGGCCTTTTCTCCCAGCTTCTTACGCATGAATCTCAAACAGAGCTCTTAAGTTAAATTTGCAGTGAACTACGGATGAATTAGCCGCATGAGGCAACAGTTTCTTGCAAAATTGGTGCTTATTTAGCTCTGTCCATTCCCGTTCTTTCCCCCAGACCATTGTCTGACACCTACTCCGTCTCTTTGAAGCATGGAGTTGAATGCAAGGAAGGGATCAAACACTTCTAAACACTGCTTTCCAACCACACTTTAGAAGATAGATAGAAGATAAATGCTTCTTGGGAGTAGGGCTCAGTATAACTGTGCCAGGCTGGGAGCCAGATTCTTTGATTCTAGCATGGTGGGCATGTCATGTAGGATTTCTCCTGCCCAGTAGTTTTACCAAAAAAAAAAAAAAATTGAGGTTGCCCACCTATCAGCTGCATTTCAAGAATCATTCTACTTTTCCCATGAAAGATTAATAATTGATAAAATTTTATAGTTAGGCTTCAGAACATGACACTGGTCTTTGTGGAAGGGCTTCATAACTGGTCAGGGATCTCCAATGGGATGCTGGAGGGACCGAGTCCAGTGAGTGAGGTATTGGAAGTAAGGGGAAAGGGTCTAACTTTAGATTGAGTGTTGTGGATTGGTTCTAAGACACTGAGTGTGGTCTAAGAACCTAGGGATCAGGAGACAGCCAAAGGCAGAGCAAAATGTCTGAATATCCCAGACAGGGGCCCATGCTCAGGTCATAGGGGAGGAAAGTTCAGGAAGGGAGTGAGCCAGACCACACAAGAACTTCTGAGCAATGCAGATAAAGGATTGAGGTCATTTTCTAAGTGTGCTGAGAAAGTTTTCCCACTTACTGCCTTACGATCTCATTTGTATTGAAAAGCGAATTTCGCAGATATATAAAATGACTCATGTAGTAGAATAAAGCCGTCACTAGTTGACATGGTGGCTCTACTCATAATTTTTATTTTATGCCTGTCTATCTACCCTACAAAATGTGCAGGTGTATAATAAAAATACATGTGTCCTTGCACCCAATCTGAGTCCAGGAGCTCGCTGTGGAGGTAGACAGCCGCTCTAGATTGCTGTGAACGGCAGGGCTAATTTTGTTCCCTGTTGTATATTTGTTATTTTTCATCACTGTGGAGCTGTTGAATATTTTCACTGCTCAGCTCCCTCCAAGATGTTTAGAGTAGCCGGAGCTGGTGGTAGGTATGGGAAGCAAAGCTGTATATGAAAATGTACAGTGTTTATGCCGTTTCCTTTAGGGTGTTTTTGTCTGAAGGTATGTGATTGGCCAGAGGGCCTTTCCAGTTATAAAAAATAAAGTATTCTTTATTTTAATTGCTATGACTACTCTTGATGTGTTTGGTTTCTTTGGCCGTTTTTCATTGATTGCAAGTTTCCCCTGTTTGATCTGTTTAAAACTTGGTAGGTTGCTGCCCTCTTGTGGGAAGCCTGTGTGACACTGTGCTTATCGCTGCCTTCCTTTCTTTGCTCTGTGATGAACTTATAAGTTTATTGGAAGAGAAAAGTGTGTTCCAAGATTATCTCTGCTTGGAAAGTCACTGGAGTTTGACTATTAACCAACACGTTAGCTGCAACCATTCCTTTCAGGGACCACTGATGGAAGTTACATGTCTAATGTGTTTCAGCAGAGTCTGGAGTGCTCCTCCTCTTCCTGTGGTGAAGCTTATGTCCGTCTACTGTGTATGCTCATGGCAAATTCTTTTAAACAGCTGGGAGATGCAGTTGATATGCCTGTACTTTGCTCGTCTGCACTGTGCAGTCACTGGTTTGTAGTGTGATTCATCGTTGTGTACAAACTGTGCCGTAGTCATTTTTGGCTTTTTCTTCCTTCCTTCATTCTCTTTTGGTTATCCTTACCCCGTCTCTATAACACTGGGATTGCAGTCCCAGCATAGAACCTCGCCACACTTCTCAAAGAAGCTGTGCGCTTTGACTCTGGCCCCTCTTCATTTCCACTCTACTCCACACCAAGTCCTAAATCACCTTGTCTGCTTCTGTCCCTGCAGACTGGCTTGTTTGTGATGTTTCATTATCTGTGGTCTTCAGGAACTGGCTTTTTCGCTTGATAGAATGTTTTCAAGGTTCATTCAGCTTGTCGCACGTATCAGTTAATTCTTTTCACGGATGAATGATTTCCCATTACAGATAGTCCTCATTTGCTTTGCCCTTTATCGGTTGGCAGATGTATGAGTTATTTCCACTCTGACTATCAAGAGCAGTGTTTCTGAAACATTTCTCTGCAGATTTTATGTGGATGTGTTTTTACTCTCTGTACTTGTACTGAATGGACTTTTCTTTCTGATAGCTGTCTGGCTTTTTAAGGAATTGTCAGATTGTTTTTCCAAAGTGACATCATCGGTTGACCTTTATACCGACAGTGTGTGAAGTCCTGGGTCCTCCATTTGCCTATGCATCTAATAGGAGTGAAGTTGTAGCTCATTGAGTCCATGGTTTGTGCCTCCTTAGTTAATAATGTCTTACATTCTTTAAATTCACCATAGAGAAATGTCCACCCAATCTTCTGTTGTTTTTAAAATTGATGATTATTTGTATTTACTCCGTGGGTTGTTTGTATAAAGACTTTCTTACTCTTTTACTTTCTATTACCTATATCCTTATATTTACAATGAATTTATTACCATCATTATGTAGTTGCTTCTGTTATAGCCAATGGTTCCCCTTCTGTCTTTGTGTTACGGTATGTTGGCGTAATTGTTACAGTTATATTCCCTGCAACCAGAATCAATTGACACCTCTGTGAATTAGTTGGCTATGAGAAATGTATGATAAAGTATTGTGCGTGTTCTTTTTTTGCAAAATTGTGTGTTACATGTTTTATCAGGAAAATTTGTAGTATAGTAATGTGCGCACAGTGCCCCTCTTCCAGCACACACTGCCAAGGCATTGCTACTACATTTAATTCTATTAATTGAACACTACCTATAAATTTTGGTTTAATATTTCAATAAAATAATCTGATAGCAGCAAGCCAGCATGCTACTGTGCCCTCCACCCCACTGTCATCTGTCATTACGGTCTGTTGGCTGCAGCGACATTGGTAATCTCGGGCAGCCCATTCATGGCTGTGGTGAGGTAATCAGCAAGTACAACTTTCCTTTTGCATGCGGAGAAAGTTTATGTTAATAATCACTAGGAAGATAGGAAAATGTTCAGTGATGTGACATGGGTATGACAATTGTCCATTACTCCTCCAGCTTCAGACTTTAAATTGTCTATATAGAATGTGACTCCATTTCCTGTCGTGGTGTCACAATGACCCTGCAGAGGTGGGGATCGAGCCCTGTAGTGCTCATGTCTTAAAGGATTGCTCAGGTGGCACTGCACAGAAAGAGGCAGAGCAGTAAGACTGTCGTTGAGCCATAATGCTTTTATTTAAAAGGCTTTCCTTTTATTTTTGTGTGCCTGGGTGTGTGCACATGAGTGCAGGCGTTGATGGCAGCCAAAGACATCAGATCCCTGTAGCTGCAGTTAGAGGAGGTTGGGAACCTCCTGACGTGGGCGTTGGGTCTCTGTATGAGTGGTACATGTCCTTAACTACTGAACTCTCTCTAGCACCAGTGTACATTTATGTGTAGTTTTTTTGATTTTATAAAGTATTATTTGAATTGATGTTATAGTCGATCCAACTTATGGCTGTCTTTGATATACCAAGTTTTTAATTTGCTGAGCTGAGTGTTTGCTATGTGTATAATATTTTGCATTGTATTTGTGTGACATGTGTCCATATACTATCTAATTCTAATGAGTTTGTCTTCTTTTCCTGTAGTCTGATGAGTGGTGTCAAAAACAATGTTGGAAGAGGAATAAATGTTGCCTTGGTAAATGGTAAGAATAATTATTGTACTTTATTGATGTAATCAATGGGTGTATTGTGCCCCACACTAAAATTTACCCTTGACACCAGAGTAGGAAGCACCATTCAGTACTGAAGCCTTCCCAACAAGGATACCCTCTTGTCCAAACCATTGCAGTTGGAGACTTGGAATCTCCTGGTGGGTAACATGTTTTCTTGGGCATATTGCAGCCATGTGCATTGTGTGGTGAGCTTTTTGTGAAGCTGCAAGCCACCAACCTGATACTGAATGGATGCAATCTTGCTGCACCTTTCAGAATTCCTACTAAGGAGCTAGGTAGACAGGATTAACCGTGTGTAAAATGACAAAGGATGGTGGACCGTTAGATAAGTTGAGGGGAGAATAAAGTCATAATTTGTTGTAAGTTTTCAGTACTGTCCACATTCTTCTTAGAGGTTATTTGTGCCCATAAATTCACTGAATCCTGGACATAGTGAGTGCACTGTTTGCCTCTGCTCAGACACGTGTTTCCTCTAACTCCCTGGGGTGAGTAGACTCTACCAGCAGCAGTGCAGCCAGCCCCCAGCAGAGAGAAGCTCTCTTTGCTCTAATCATAGGTAGTATTTATACGACTTTGTACTTTCTTTTCCCCAAGTAAAAATTTTAATGTCTGTTCTATTTAATAGATCTTCAAGATAAAATAAGTGTAAGTTTTACTATAGATTGTTGTTTTCGCTCTGATTTATGATTTAAGTAGCTAATCTCTTTGCTGTAGAGGTTATATGTTGGTGGTTAATGTCATGGCTTGATGACCACACTTGAAAGTGAAGTGTAGTACGGAACTGATCTGAAGTCAGTGAGGCACAGCTGTATGTATGCTTCAGATCGTAAGTTCTAGAAGCATTCCTTCTGTTGATGAGTTCATGTCCCTTGTTGGGTAAGACCGTTTTTTCTACGCTGATATTTCAGTTGTGTGATTTAAATTTAATGTGTATTCTGTCTCTTTCAGGGAAGACAGGGGAGGTACTAGATACCAAATATTTTGACATGTGGGGTGGAGGTACGTACGACTTGCCCTGTGTTTCTGCTGCTGATGTCAAACCCATGTGAGAGAAAGCTGTCACTGTTTGCAGTTCCGCTTTGTTTCCCTATGTGTCCACCATGTTTAAATGGACTGTCATGTTGCATGTGGTTTGGTTATGGTAGGAAAGTTGCCTGCGATTGAGATTCCAATGAGATTAAAGGACATTAGTGTTCCGTGTTTTTACGGGACAACTGACTAAAAACCCTGACTTGATTTCGATTTCTACCTAAAAGTCAGATCACTAGAAGACCAGTACAATGAGTTCACACAGTTTTAGACTGAAGTGGCTTGGGTTCTCGAAAAGCAATAATCCCATTAATCCATCCAGTTTCTACCTTTGGACTCTTCTATTACAATAGCAAACATTTAGAAAACACATAGACTTTTCCTTGTAATTTGTTGGACTCGGAACAAGCCACAGACATTTTTCCCTTCCATGTTTGGAAGTCCTAGGAATATGAAGAGGTCGCCATCAAATACTGGTGAATTTGAAGCAAAGAATGTTACCCGAAGAATGTTACCCCAAAGGGGAATGTTTCTTTTAAAAAGAAAAAAAAAGAAGGAAGAATATATTTTTTTCATTATTTTAATTGTGTGTAGATTGCGTCTTTATGTAGGTATGGCCACGTGGGTGCAGGTGGCTGAGGAGGCAAGTGGCACTGGATCCCTGCAGCTGGAATTACAGGCACTGTGAGCCACCCGAGTGTGATGCTGGGAACCAGATTTAAGTCCTCGAAAAGAGTAAAGTGGGCTGCTATTGTCTGAATAGCCTAACCTTCCAGTCCCCAGGATGTCTTCGTCTTTAAGGAATACAGGCAGGCCCTGGCTTATCTTTTAGCTCCCTGGCTTCTTTACGTATGCACTACAAGCTAGCTACTCTCAGGCCTCCAGATGTTTATGTTCAGTTTCCAGACAAGCTAACGTGCCTAATTTTTCTTCAGCTTTTAATACGATGCTATGTATTATTTAAGCTTTAGAGAATGTTTCATAGCTGTCAGACGTATATTAAATTACACCATTCCATCAGTTTTAGATTCTGAGAGCATAATTGCTCTTAGTATAATTTATAACATAGAAACTCTTCCATGAAGCTGTTGAAATTGGGCATGTAAACAGAGCTCTGGGATTGCTCTCACTGCCCATCACAGGAACCACATTGCTGCCAAAGACTCTTCCTGGTTCAGAAATAATAGCAGTTTAATGCCATCTTCTCATTTCAGTGGTAATGATTTGTTGGCATTTATGTTCTCGCATTGCACTTACTGTAAAATATAATCCTAAATTTGAGAAAAATCTTTGGAATCTTCGATGTTGAAAAAAAAGAAGTTGGGAAGACTTGAAGAAATGCAGTTTTGGAGTAGACTTAGGCTTGTGGTCTATAAGGAAAGCTAGCATTGCAGAGAGCTCATGATGGAAAATGCGTTAGTCCACGACCAGTCTATCTGGCGACACCAGTTGCACTCCCTGAGCTGGGTTATTGGGAACTTCCTGTAGATTGGTTTCCTAAGAGGACCAGTGTTGGCCATAATTAGTTTGGCTCTTAGTCACTGTCTGCATTCCTTCCCTCAGTTTGTCACAGAATGGTACACCTAGAAACTCTTTCTAAACCTGCCTTCCTACTGATTAAAAATGTTTTTCAGAGGTCTCTGAGAATTGGTTAAAAGCAGGGCTTCCTTTTCTCAGAAAAGCACCCATATTAACATTTAAGGCCATGCACATTCTAGTCCCCAAAGCCCCACATGGACCTGAGAATCGGGCTTCCTGTGGACTCTAAGCTCAGTTGTGTATTTCTGAGAGGCCTCTGAGGCCCTCGCTTTACAAGTGATATGCTCACATGACTTTCCTGTGGATTTTTATTGGCCCTGATGATACGAGTATGAAAGATGATTCAGAACTGGGAAAGAAATCAGGAAGTGGAGGGACCATATTAAAGAATAAATTTGGTAGTTTGGTTTGATGGATTTTATTTTTCTTCCCAGGGTGGACTTAAAAACCTTGAGCTTTTAAGCTTTCCCTAAGATTTGTCTGTCTTACCTTACATTGCTTTTCATTGAAACAATTGTTTTATGGAAACTGCATATGACATTAATTGTATAAATTATTGTGTTAGTAATTCCATTATTTCTAAGAAAATCTCTAACCCTTCTTTTTCTTCAGATGTGGCACCATTCATCGAGTTTCTGAAGAACATACAAGATGGAACAATAGTGTTAATGGCAACATACGATGATGGAGCAACCAAGTATGTAAAATTAAAGCCTAACAACTTTTGGAGCTATTATTTACCCTTTTAAAAAGCAGTATATTTTCACCAAAAAAAAAAAAATCTATTAAGTTGATAAGGTAACTATTGATAAGTGCTGTCAGTTTTTAAAAATCCTATTTCCTTTCTATCTTTACATATAAAATTTCTTCATGTGTTACATTTTACACAGTGTTTTATAACTTCCTTTACACTGTAACAGGATTAAACTGTTTTTTCTAACATTTCTTTGTTTTTTGGATTAACATTCTTGAGTAGCATTTTTATGGCTCTTAGCAGTTTGACTTGTGGGCTCACATTTGTGAAGAGTTTCTTTGTAACTACAAAGTTTTTTATCTAATGAATAACGTTCTTTTACATAATTTTTCTTTACTTTGATTATAACATTAAGGTAAATTTCTAAAAGTGAAATTAATGGTCAAGGACATAGATGTGAGGTGTGTGCGTGCATGTGTGTGTGTGCATATGTGTGTATGTGTGTATATATACAAGGTGTATTTTTTCTTTTTTCTCTTATGTATATTTTCTTTTATGAGTTACCCTTTGACCATTCAAGTTTATTCATACTGATTTGTAAGAGCCCTTTATATATTAAGATACTAATGAGTTCTTTTATTAAAAATGCAGTTTTTATATGCAGTTTGCTTTTAGTTTTGTCAGCTTAAGGTATCTTTGACTTCTAGCAGATAGGGTAGCATTTACATATTTGAGACTATAGATTTTTCCTTTTAGTTTCTCTGACTCTTAAACTTGAGAAGTATTTTTCCATCTCCAAATTAGATAACCAGTGGATTTTTCTCTTGCAGTGATTTTACCCTTTTCCTGTATTTTAAAAGCCCATTTGTAATCTCCAGAGATCTTCAGTGTCTGTGTTGTGTCAGGTTCTAAGATTACTTGGGTTTTCTCTAGTTCTCTTCTGTTAACCTCTTTCTTTCTGTTTGTGAGGACACTGTTTCAGTTGCCTTATGGCTGATTTGTCAAAATGAGCGTGCTTTATTCCTCTCCGATGTTATTTTTTTAGAGCAGTTTATGAGGGACCCTGACATTGCATTTTCACTGACTCAACTTATGATAATGTTAAATCGATAAACTCGAAGCTTAGTATGACTGGCAGTTTCAGCTGATTTTACATAGCTAAGTAGTACAGAGTCTAATTAATTAAACTTTATTCGTTTGGCAAAAGTGACTTGTGCAGTGGTTTGTCTAGATTATGGGCTATTATATGTATGTCAGCTTTTAACATAGAAGCTCCCTTTCTATCTAGACAAACGTGACCTTTCTTTTCCACCACATGTTTTTATTCCTGAGCTGATGGGAATCAGAACTCTGATGAGAGCCTGATGTAGCCTTGACAAGGTTGCACTGTGGGTGCCCTGAAGCCCACCTGAAGCAGCCAGCAAGCCTGGACAAGTTCTTAAAATTTCAACTGTGTGCTTGGACTTCCCATGTGCTGGAGGCCAGTACCCTCACTGTTTCCCAATTTATAACAAAAGAAGCTGAGGGCATAATGAAGAGATGCTGTCTTCTCAGGGCGAGCTCTCAATTCTGTTCAACAGTCCTTATGTTGGGTAAATAGAATAACAAAAGAGTGAAAGCATTCCCTTGTCACCTGATACCAAAATATTTGAAGCTAATTGGCATTTTTCTTTCAATTTTCCAGACTCAATACACATAGCTTTTTCAAACCTTTTATCATATTAGGTTCTCACTGGTTTCCCTTCCTGGCCATATTTCTTGGGCATTCTTTAGTTCGTTATTGTCTCTCTTGAAATGAGTGTCTCAAATTAAACCCAGTGTTCCAGATGTGGTCTGGCCAGAACTGGCTACATCGGAGACGCTAACTTGTCATGTTTCAGAGATTACATTTCTTTGAATATTCATGCAGACTGGAATTATATTAGTTTTCTCTAAGCAATCAAATCACATTTTTGGCTCATAAATTCTTAGTCAAGTCAGATTGTTAAATTGTCAAATCTTTTCCTTTGATCTCAGCCGTTCTTTATTTTTTAAACCACTGCCAGTCAGGTTTTTCTCCGTTCTGAACTTGCTTTTATTTAATGTAAACGAAGAACTTTATATTCATTTATTCCTGTTAGATTTGATTGTACTGATTGGGCCTGCTTGGTCTTGAGTCTGACATGTGTCCTAGGAGGGTTCTGTGATCCAGGCTTTGTACTCACTCCAAACCCATTCATGTGTCTAAATTTCAGCCCATGATAAAAATGTTTATGAAGGGCAGCATGCCACCAAACTAGAGACCTGGTTGCTCACTGGATTCTTCCATTAATCCATTGCAGGGATGGCTTTGCCGACAACTGCCAGCGTCCCTCAGTAGGTGTGCCGTCCAGCTGCAACTTAGTTCCTCTACTCACGACAGCGTTTTTCTGAGGCTCTCAGTTGCTAACTTGAAATTCATAGAGGAAACTAATTACAGCACCCTGATCTACTGCCATGGAGCTTAAGTTTCAGAGATGTCATTTAGCTTGGCTAGATTCGCTCCTGTACCCTTCCAGCTACCCCTTCCCCCCAGGCCTCCCTTCATTGTTATACTCACAAGGGCTTTTTGTTGTCTTCTGAGCTAGTGTTTTGTTAGGAATTGGAATTTGTTTTTATCGGAGTCGGGGCTATAGGTGTACACTGTCACTTCTGGCTCTTAAGGGCAATTCTAGAATCAAACTCGTGTGCTCTTGTTTGCCCAGCAAGCACTTCACCACCAAGCCATCATTTCCTTGGCCCTGTTTGCCTTAAAAACAAAAAAAAACTGGATAATAAATCAGCGTGACTATTTCTCAGCATTCCTTCATTGCCTGTGTAACGTTTTGTCTAGGGTTGAGGCCTCCTGAGTGCCCCTTCCCTGCCATGTTAGCATGTCTGTTGTTATTCTCCTTGATCAGGTCATGTTTAGACGTGTATGAGACTTAATGCCTGCAGCTACTGATATTTCTAAGAGATAAAGAAATCTCACAGCATATTTCCTGTTCCTCTGGCTGGCTCTTAGCATCTTTCTTCTCTTCTTCAATGACAACTGGAACCATGGAAGTACCAGCATATGGCAGAGCATGTTGTATGTATTTATTTAGGAACACACATCACCACCACAAAGAGTCTGTATGTGAGGCTCATGTCTTTAATTCCAGCACTCTGGAGGAGGCACAGGAAAGCCAGCTTGGAGTACGTAGTGAATTTCAGGACAGCCAAGACAAAGGAAGACCATGTATTGAATTGGAAAGAGAACAATGAAAGGGATATGTGGGAGGATTAGGAGGAAGGGTGTCATCTCAGAAATATTAAACAAAGGTTACTTTTAAAAATAAAATACAAGATTTACAAAAAAAAACCTGGAGTATAAAACTTTTAATGTCTTAATATCTCCATTTTTCATTACAAAACAATTGATGCTTCCTTAGAAACTTTATGTGTGATGTATGTGGACCCAGAGGCTTAGATCGTATTTAAAATGCATGCCTGGACTTTTTATGGTTCTCTTTTTCTGCCACCCAAGCAATGCTCGCCTCCCTGGGCAGATGGCCTTGATCAGACAGTATCCTGTTCCCCTTTTTGTAACACTAGGTTTGTTCATTACACTTCGTTGCTACTCTTTTTGTCTTTGTAGCAGATTTTTTTTTAAAAAGTGGTTTTGAGTTCTGTTTCATTTTGACACGGCAGGTCTTCGTATAGTATTACTAAAAGCATCCTCTTTAGTAATGTGCTTTGCCTTAGACTTTAAAGGCTTTCCTGTTTTCAATTAAGTACCATCCTATGATAGCACTAATTTAGAAATTACTTCCCTCCCCAGATTGTTATATGGTTAAAATTATTTTTGTTTGCGTGCTTGTTTTTACATTTGTTTAGTTAGTTTATTTGTTGGGGGTGTGGGCAGGGGAGTACACGTCCCATGTGTGAAGGTCAGGCAACAGTTTTAGGAACTGGCTCGCCTCTGCCTTGTGGGCCCAGGGATCAAACTTAGGATCAAACTTGTTGGCAGGTGTTTTGACCCACTGGGATATCTCCTAGAACCGATGTTTGCTTGCTTTCAAAGAACTACATGCTCATAAGAATTTTCGAGGAACTGTTTCATCTCTGGTCTCTATCCACTTGTGATTATATTTCTTAGTCTTCGGACTCTAGAGGAGTGTCAGTGTTTTCTTGCAGAATTCCAGGTACTTATATGTCCTAGCTTGCTCTTGTGTAAGTGTATATACCCTTGAGGACATCAGGTGTCCTCTCTTTGCTTTCTGCTTATTCTCTTGAGACGGTCTCTGGCTGCATCTGAGACGTACCATTTCTCACTTGGCCCTTGGTTAGCAAGCCAGCCTCACATGCAGCCTCCATGCTCTCCCTAGAACCAGGGATACAGGCGTATGTGGCCTCCCTGGCTTTTAATGGACATGCTGGCGCTCAAGCCGTCCTCATGTGCTCTTAGCCACCAAGCCATCTGCTTACGCTTTCTAAACTGATCAGTTCAGAAGAGCTCAGCTAGTGACGACCATCAGTAAGAACTAAAGCACACTGTATGGGGGGGGGTTGTTATTATTGTTTGTGAATTCAGCATTCATTGTTTCAATTTATCATGATTGCAAACTGTACTTTTTCTGAGGAATCAGTGTGAATGGAGCCCTGCAGCTCTCGGGAGACAATGAGGTTGGCACCCTGGAAGCCTACTGCCTCCCATCCTCATTGCAGTATGTTTTACTCTCCTTCCAGTAGCACAGCTCCTCTGCTTGTGTAGAGAGAAGCAGAGAGTTCTCTGCAAAGTAGCCAGACAGTGGAGCACGTAGTGAGACTGACCCAGGCAGGAGTCATGGTTCTTCTACACACGAGCCAGTCCTTTCAGGGTTGCTCCAGTGCAGAAGGTGCTCGAGCCAACCGTGGGAAGTGACAGCTGAACCCGTGAGGCGGAGCCAGAAGCATGTGAGCACCATCTGTGTAAGGGTCCTCACAGACTCACAGACTCAGGTGGCATGGCTCTTGTTTTTTTTCTTCCTTTTTGGTTTTTTGAAACAGGGTTTCTCTGTGTTGCTTTGAAGCCTGTTCTCTCTCTGTCTTTCTAATTGTGTGTGTGTGCATGTGTGTGTGTATAAGTGCCCTCAGAGGCATTGAAGTAAAGTTATGCATAGTTGTGAGCCACCCATTGCGGTATCTGGGAACTGAACTTGAGTCTTTTGCAGGAGCTGCACCAGCCCTTAGCCAATGCACCATTTCCCCAGCCCTCTAAACATTTATTATTTGGTGTTCTGTTTTCATGGGCTCCTTTTGAATGCAGGTAATATGCATCTTTTTAGAAGTGTATCTGGCAGGCTGCATGTTCTGGGGGCTTTTGCTTATTTTCTCACTGATTCTGGTGAGCTTCCTCCAGGGTGACAACAGCCTTCCAGCTGTGTTTGAAACCATTACTGTGTCCTCTGGATGTTTCTGTTTGAATAATCTGTGAAAGCTGAATGTTACATCGGTGCATTTCATATTTTATAAAGCTCCCCCTTTAAATGCAAAGCACCGCACTTTAAGTCAGTTTAAGATGGAGTTTGTTCATTAAGAACAGAAGGTTGCTGCAGGCATGGATCAGCACCTTCCTCAACTGTCCTGCTGTTTTAAGGTGGAGCACGCTGCTCCGAGTGTTAGCAGGACAGATATACATAGGTCTATGAAAGTCATGTTGTTGTTGTCGTTGGGGGTGGTTTTGTTTGTTTGTGCAGGACTTCATGTCAAATAGCCTGTGTATCTGACTCTTAGTTTTCCTTGTCTAGCGCTATAGCTAGTGTTCATCACTTTGTTTCTGCTCTTTGTGAGACAGGAGAGGGGATCACTCAACATTTTAGGGATCCCTGCAGATATTTTTAGTGGCACCTTTCAGTTGAGAGTTTGTGTGGAGGCTGACTTTTTGTTGCTGTCTTCCTGGCAAACATTTAGCCCTCATGTGGTTCCGACATCCGTTTTTATTAAATAACTAAAGGACAATTTATATATCTCTTCTCAAAGTTTGCTTTAAATAAAAGGCAGTGCTAAGAAGCCCCAGCGTCCTCCAGCGTTTGCTTCTCTTCCATTGCCACGGAATCCACAAGGCTTTGGAGACTGAGTGAAGACACTGCTGTGTACGGGGCATGCTTTATTTCTGACTGCTTTATTTCTGCCTTTCATCACTAAAGAGCTTGAGTAGAGATGTTGTTTTAGACATTTTTTTCCGTGTTCATTTTTTTATATTCTCTGATTTAATCTGAAATGTTTTCACCCTCACGTTCAGTGAGTCTCTGGGTAAGCATTTAAAAAATGCAATGCCCCGTGTTTATGTCTCATCCTCTCTTTTAGACTCACCGACGAGGCAAGGCGGCTCATTGGTGAGCTGGGGAGTACGTCCATCACTAGTCTTGGTTTCCGAGATAACTGGGTCTTCTGTGGTGGGAAGGGGATTAAGACCAAAAGCCCCTTTGAACAGGTTAGTGTCTGAGTTTTTCTCATATAATATTCTCAAACCATTTATTTAAAAATTATATTAAGTGCCGGACAATGGTGGTGTTCTCCTTTAATCCCAACACCTTGGAGGCAGAGGCAGGTGGACCTGGTTTGAAACCAGCCTGCTCTCTAGAGTTAGTTCCAGGACAGCCAGGGCTATATAGAGAAGCATGATCTGAAACCCTTNCACCCACCCACCCACCCCCAAAAAAAAGATGTAAGAAAATTAGATTAAGCAAATACTGTAAATGTCCAGATAGTTTTTATAAGTTTTTGGTATATAATTAAAATAATGATGACTTTTAAAATTTTTTTCAACTTAAAATTATTACCCTCTTATTGACAATGCATTATCACTCTCAGTTATTAAGGATTTCAGCTATGCTTTCATGCTAGAATGGCTGAATTTGCAGATATCTCAGAACTCAAATAGAATGTAAACTTTTTGAGAAATAATCCTTTGGAGATTTTTCTTTACACATGTTTTTTATTTTTGTAAGGTTTGCCACATAGCTCCCTGCTCACAGAGGTCCCTCCTTTAATCTCTTGAGCTGTAATTTATGTTACCGCATTGTTGACCTGTGTTATTGAAATGAGACTGAGCAGGTTATGCCACTGCGAGTTAGCAGATCGCAAACATTCGTTAAGCTGTGCACTGCCGTTGTGTCTCCGCAGCACATAAAGAACAATAAGGATACAAACAAGTACGAAGGATGGCCCGAGGTGGTGGAGATGGAAGGGTGCATCCCCCAGAAGCAAGACTGAAGGGAGCGTGAAGACAGGAGGAACGCACTTTGATTCTGAGGCGGCAAGCTGTAAAGAAGCCGCTCCACTCCGTGTACATATTCTAGCAGCATGCAGCCGTCCAGGGTGTGCACGAGCAAGATCGTCTCTGTCGATTCCAGGATTATTTATTGTTAACATAAATGACTACCTTTGTAAATAGCGCTCAGATCACTAAACCCCTTTTAAGCACATTTCCCTACAAGAACAGTGTGTAGACGTCAGTGGCAATAATGTACTTTAGTACAGAAAGCATATTCAGTGGGTAACCAGACCGGCTGCATAGGCATTGATTTATATTATGGTTGCTGTGAAACTCTGTCCTGGAAAAACATGGCTTTTAGGGAGGAAATTTTATTCGTACATATGTCTCTGTATAAATATCTGGCATGTGATAACAGTATCCTTTAAGTTAAAGAGATTTTTGGCTAGTTGTATGTATAATGTTATCTTACAGTCTGGCTCCTGGCGTACCTCTTTTCGTAGTCTTTATTTTTTCCTTCCAAAGAAAGCAAGAAATAAAATATTTCACATGAAAATTTTCATCAGGTTTGTGAAAAGCACAACTTTTTTTATATACTGAAAATGAACATTAATATAGGTGTCATTTGGGGCTCATCTTCTGGATTTTGTGTTAGCAGTGTGAATTATGTAATTTTATATAAGCTTTTTAGAGTCCATCTAAAGGTGGGACAGAACTGGAGGACCAGGCCAGGTCCCTTCCTCAACCTAATCAGGTCGTTCAAGACAGCTGGGTCAGTGCCCCTAGGGCAATGCAGGCACTTCTCTGCTTGGTTGCCATCCCTGACTATGTGGATTACTCCACTGTCACAGCTTTGATTTGTCAACCAAGAGCTTCTGTTATTTACTTCTAATTTCATAGTAGCAACCGTTGCCTGAAATTGCAGCAGAATATTTTAAAAAGTCCCAATTACTTTATTAGGGCACTAAATATCTATCATATGTGACATGTATGGAATACTTAAAATGCAACATAAATAAATGGAGGGCTCATGCTGCCTTTCATGGGATGAGGCAACACTTAAAATTTGAACCTAAAATTTAGGTGGCTTGTATAGAAATCAAAAAGCAGTATTTGTTATTTTGTTAAAAGCTGGAAGCAATTCACATATTTCTTGAATATTACTGACCTTGTGTACTGTTTCTTCTCACAAACTGAATGTAGTAGTTCATAAAGAGTCATGTCTTCTGTCTTCAGGCAAGTTTTGTAAACTTTTAAGAGTTCTGGTGCTTCTATCCTAACTCATGCCCAGCATGCATGTCTTGACATGTACAATATTTCCCTTGATTCTGTTAGTTGTTTTACAGTTTCTGGGGATTGGAAAATAAATGTTGCAGGTTTTGTTTTTTGGTATTTTTTTTAATAATGTAAGTACTCTTGGTTGCACATTGTGAATTGTGTGTGTGTGTGTGTGTATTTGACAAAGTACATACTGTATCTGCAGACCATCACATGACTGTCTTTTTTGACAATTTAGTACTTCTTAACATTTTTAAAAAATTAAGTCTTTGCATTAAACACAGTAATAGTCTCTAGATATATTTGAACATGGGTAGAAATTAAGTTGCTTGACAGCAGACTATCCCTTTGGATTTTACAGACCGGAGAGATGGCTCTTGCAGTATCAAGTATGAGAAGGGTAACACTGGTTATGGAACTGCTACAGTGCGATCCTTTTCGTCTGGCTCCTGTCGTGTGTTGGTTGCACCAGTAGAACTGGAAGCAATAATCGACTGTTTTACGTTCACATCAGCCTTAGAAGTGAAACAATGCTCATTTGGTGTTGAGAATTTTCTTTATTAAAGTCAAATCTCTCACACTGGCGTGTAGTCGTTGAAGTGATGGGAGAGGCCTGCGGATGCCGTTCCATCTGTAATCGCAGGCGCTCCCCTAGCAGAGCTGTGGGAGGTGGGTGTTAGAACAGGAAGGGGAAAATAAGTGGGTATCTGGGCAATAAGAAAAATAAAGAGGTTTATATTCTTTTAACTTGGTTCAAGTTAAATTCATCATTTTGTTATATTTGTTTTTGAATAAATCAGCCAATAATTTGCAAATTTTATAATTTAGCTTGTGTATTGTATTTCAAAGGTCTGCACAAATTATAATTTCATCTCAAAATGATACATTGTTTATTCTGTTTTTTCAGCCCTCTCTCCCAAACTGTTTTAAACGAAAGAGAGAAATGTACAGTTTAAAGCAGTTTAAATGGAAATGCATTTGCCATCTTTTCAAGTCAGTATAAAATGGGGATGCTTGTTGATTGGGTAAAAGATTTGCCACTCAACCAATTCCACCTCTTCAAATGCGTATGGTGTGGCGCTATAGAAGCTAGAAATGGAGTTTACCTTTTCTAAAGCATTCTAAGAGTTCTTGTCCTTACCAGGAAAACTTTTCTACCACAAACTTGGTTTGACTGTCACATGCCAAATGTCCAGTCATTCTCCACCTCTCAAACCCCTTTTATTCCTTCTTGTAACTCTTGGCACCCATCAAATCAGAGCAAGGTGGGGTGAAAAAATGTCAGGCTTAGTCAGGGAGGGGCGATTGTTGCCAGGTAGGATAACAGCGTCAAAGGAAAGGGCTGAGGCTGGTGAAGGCCCCCTGGGGAGTCTTAAGTCTTCCTCCAGCCGAGGTGGTACACCATGAGAGCACTGTACAGAGGAAACAGGTCTGTGGTGGCCAGAGGGCAAAGGGATTGGTCAGCCCTGAGGTTAGGTAACAGCTGTGCTTCTTTTGGGTTGTCTGTAACCTTGTGATTTGCATGGGGAGACTTGCCCACCCCTGAGCTGACAAGTATTTGTTGCTAGTACTAAACTCACTGTCCAGCTCTGCATCAATTTGGCAGCGTGGAGTGCACTGAACATGGAGCGAACTTGAGACCATGTTAATAAAGATGTTCCGGTATTGGGGACAATTTGTGGACATGCCAGCTACTAACATGTCACAGAATTAGCTTCTGTTTGCTTGGTAACCAGAGAGAAGAGGGCCTAAAACCTTAAAGGGGGACATTCTGTAAGAGGAAACTGTAAAGAGGAAACTGTATAGCATACTGCTTAACACCACAGATGTGCCTGAGTGTGCCCTGTGTGTCCGCTGGTTGTGGTTTGAATATTGTTAGTTTCCTGTAAAGCAGTACTAGAGTGTTTCCAGCCGAAGGATAAAATACTCATTAAAACCAGTTACCGATGCCTGTTGCAGACTAGGAGACTTCTAGATCCTGAAAAGTTACCAAGTATACATCTGTGGTTTACTAGTTCTTCTAAGCCAGCCAGAAAGGATTCAGTCAATGAAGGGACAGTGACCTTATTCACGGATGAGATGTGGCTGCATGTGAATCCATCTTTGATCTCCAAGGCTCCAACTGGCTTTCAGATTTCTATCTCATTCACTACTCAGAACACCATCACATGCGGAATCCAAGATTTCATTTCTTTCTAGGTGGTCAGTATTTCAAATTCAATAAAAATGGGGTGAGGTCTGCTCGCCAGGCTAACTATGAATGAAAATATGAGAAGCCTTGTAGGGAACCCAGACCTTACTCCCTGCTCCTAATAACTGGCTGTAGGGCACCATGAGAACATTAGGAATAGGGAGACAGCAGGACTTAGTTGCAATCCCACTAACACTTGCCCCTTGCTTGGAAGGGCCACTGAGAAAGTGTCTTGCTGTCAGGACTGTCTAGGCAAAGGAAGACTCAAGTGGGGATTTTGAAACTTTTATTATTATTGCTATTATTGTTTACTTTGGGGGATTTCCAAGTACATCTTCCACACTGTGTTAACCACCATTCAAATGAGCTTTGCCATACCAGTGCGGTTGGTATCACCATTTGGATACATCTTGATGTATCCAACAAACTCAACCTAGGGACAAGTGAGTTCTCTGCCAGGTCTGCCTTTCTGCATCACCTGTGAAATATGACAGCCTATTGTATATCTACTACCAAACAGAAATGTCATCTGTAGATATGTCCCTTCAAGCAGAGAAGGGCTAATACCCATGGGACCCAGGTTTTGACTAAGAGACCAATGTGATTCTCAAGTGTCTTTATCTTAAAACTAAATGTCAAGCCTTGCATTTTGATTTGTTTATTCATGATGACATTAACATGGAAATCTGAATAATTTTCAAGCTCAGCTCCAAAACTACTGTGCTTAGGTTTAGTTCTGCTGGGAACTAAATTTGGAACTTTATTATAGAGAGCTGCATTCTTTGACAAGAGCAGAAATGAACAGCAAAATGTCTTGGGAGTTTAGTTCTGAATGCAGGGAAGATTTAAGAGTGAATCATGTTGGGCACTGTCATCTGGATGTGTTCAGTTCACCCACAAGCCAGTAGTCAGTAGCACCTGTAAGCTGGGCAGTCCAAGAATACAGGACAGGAGGTTCAGTTGCTTAGTTTCCTTAGGCATGAGGAATAGGATCTAGGTACTTGCTCTAGAGAATGCTCTGCCCTCAATGGTTTTCTGCTCTTCAGCAGGCAGCCGTGAGACACCAGATAGATGAATGAACCTGTTCCTAAACTACAGACATTGGAAGCTCTTGGTGAGCATGAGGTGGAAGGCCAACAGAGTGGTTAATTATGTGTTTTGCAAATACTGCCAAAATTCTATTATGGAAATACTCTGGAGTGGGTTCCCTATGGTTCTGAATCCCAGGGGCATGTTGGATGTGGGACCCAGTGGCAGGTATTGTGGCAACTAGAATTTTGACATTTCTATATTTAATCAGTGAAGTTCAAAGTAGTATTTTGAGAAATAATTGATTGGTTATTTGAGGAGAGAAAACATTTTTCAGGTTGGCAAAAGGAAAATTTTCTCAAAATAATGAAATTTGTTTTTATGACACCATCCTGTTCTCATTAAACAGAAGGCACATCAGAGACCATGTACCAACCCACTGACTCCCGTTTTCCTGCTTTCAGTTTCACTGTGTGCTAGTTTATTTTATTTTGCACAAAAAGCTTGAGTGTAGCAAATATTAGATTTCTGGAGAGTTTAAGATGCAGGAATGGCAGTGCACAGGACCAGTGAAGAGTGCAGATTATGTACTGAGAAAAAGCAGATTGTTGATTTAATTTGTGTGTCCCCTCTGCTTGCTTGCCTTAGAGTATAAGTTGTATTGAAATATCCAGTAAAATATGGCCTTTGCTCATCAGAAAGACTCAATGGGGACATAGTTTTACCTTTTGTAATCATAGAGGCCCAGATCTAGGTAGAGATAGGCTATGACCACAGATGTTAGGTTGTTACTAATGGTTCTTGGCAGCTATGGAGGTCACCCCTGGTGCTAGACCAGCCATTTAACAGGAAATAGACAGTCTTTATTCCATGACATTTTGCTTCCAATTCTTATGAATCAGATGATTCCACTTACTGTGCTCATTAAAAAGACACAGATGAACCTCCGTTTGGGTTGACTCGGTTCATATTTACTGATGTCTCCTCTCCATAATCACTCAGAGGGCTGCTTTCTCTAGCATTTTTTTTTCAAGGTTTTAACCTGGTGCATACCCCTCTGTCTGGGAGATAAAACACTGCAAACAAAAAATGTTACCTATTTTCTGAAAAGAATACCTGTGAAGCAGTTGGCTCTAAGCACATCAGCAAGGGCATATTTATTTTATGCTGACTTTAATTGCTTTGTTATTTACTCAGATCATTTCTTTTTGGACTATTAACAGCTTCTTGGGTAATCCAACTGTTAGCAATGTGGGGATCTAAAATAGAGGCTAGCTTAAATCATTTTGAACTCCTTAACCAAGTTTATATAACCGAACTATGAAGAAACATCTGTAAGTTGACTATACTTACAGATCCCTCAAAAGTCTTTCCATGGTGTAAACCTAGTCCATTGGTGATTTGAATACCATGTGATACACAGCAGCAGTGTGGCAAGGGATGGTACAGAGGCAGCAGGTCCATCCTGTGTGAGCATGGGAGGCTACTTGACTGACAGTTACTATGCTAACCTCCTTCATCTGAGAAATGGAGCCACAAAAATGGTGCCTAATTTATGGAACTGTTGTGGAGAATATATATATATATATACATATATAATGAATATATGTATACATATATGTGAATGAAATTTAGTACATGTATATATTATGTATATGATATTTATTTTATTTCATATCAACTATACAGAAAATAGTATCAAGGTGATTACTAAAGTTATAATTTCATTCAAAGGAAGTGAGTTCCATATCTCTCTGGTATCCCACTATGCCCCCTTTCATGCTGTGAAACAGTCCTGCTCTTTATCCAAGATATGTTATACTTGCTGCATTGTAAAATTGAAATTAAAGCCAGAATCAGTACAACTTAGCTTTCCTAAGAAAGGTTTGTCTTGGGGATTATGTATGGTTCTTGGAGAAAGAATTTGAACTTTTCCTTCAACACATCGGCTTAGCAGATCACAGCACTCTGAGTTAAGGACCTAACTAATTAGCGGCTTATTTTTCCAGGCTTTGAGAACTTATGGGAGGTGATACGAAAACTACTAGCAACTCACAAAGGGCTGCCACTTCTCCCCCCATGCTTCTCTTTTAGTAAAAACTAACTTCGTTGAATTTTAAGGCTCACGGATAAATGTTCAGTACTGATTTTAACAGTGGAGCTGTTCATATCAACATGAAAAATGCTTCTGAAAATGTGTGTTTAAAAAAAGTATGTACTATGAGTATCGCATGGTTCTAAAGCTGCAGGGGCATGTGAAATAATAGCATGTAAACATATATAATGAAGTGTCCTTATTCTTGCTATCATGTGTAGTTCCTTAAACTATAGAACAGAGGAAATACCATCAATTTGGGAGTGGGGGGTACTGTGGATGTTTATATTCAAAATAGTGAATAGGTTCTATAGCGTACTGTTATCAGAGAAATGCTTTCTATGTTCCTATAGCAGAGGTTATAGATGCTATTGTTTAATGTACTTTTCCTTATGATTATTATTTCTTGAAGATAGAGTCTTAGTATTTAGACCTGACTAGAATGGAGTGCCCTATATAGACCAGGCTGCCCTGGAACTCATTGAGATCTGCTTGCCTCCACCTCCCAAGTGCTGGAATTAAAGGTGTGTACCACCACACCTGGTTTATTTTTCCTTAATTTAATTTTAAGGTGATACATTGTCCCTTATTAGTTCCAAATCAGAAAAAAACCTTAAATTCTTAAGCTGAAAAAAATAATACATTAGTGGAACTGCTTGCACATACATAGCCCACAGTATTTGGGCTTGATCAGTCTGTCTGATAGTTCTGTGTGAGGCCAGACACTGCAAACACATCACTAGAACCAGGCATGGTGTTCATTTTTATTCCCTTACGTCCTGGTTTTCCTCTATACTCAATCTCCTCTCTACTCTCAAACTCCCTAAATTAGTGGTAGTTGAAATCCTACTGCTGGTGCCCAGCAAGGGCTCAGATTGCCACTAGACAGATAAGAATGCCTGTTGCCCATTCCCAGCTCCCAGTTGTCACTGTGATTGGCTTAGATAGAAGCACATTTAACTCAGAAGATCTTTGCCAGACCTTCCGGGAAAAGGCAGCTTTTCCCTTGTCTTTGGTGTACAAAACAAGAAAATGACCTTCGTTTTTCCTTAGAAGGTTAGGTCTGTAAATGTGGTGCCCATGTGACCAAGAGAGGCAGAGATGGAGCGGCCAGGGCTGCAAGCATTTGGGGCACACAGCCACAGCGCCTGGCATTCAGACAATGAGGGAGTGATGGGGAAACCTGAGCCTAAGGACTGTGGTGGACTCTTACTGATAATTCTTCCTCTGACCCAGTTAAAATTTGAAAGTTTTCAGTTTCTGAGTCAATATGCTTCCTTTAATGTTTAAGTCAGTCTAGTCTGGGTTTGTTGTTACTTGCAACATAAAGACACATAGGTGAAAAACCCATGGCTGACTGGAAGGTGGTGTCTAAGATAAGAAGGGAAAGAACCCAGAGACAGTGTGAGAGTGAGAAATTCCTTCTTGGCGTCATAGAAAGGACAGCCACATAGGGACTGGGTTTTTGATGCGATGGCTGGAGTCACCAGCTGCTAGTGAATCAGAGGTTGACTAATTCTCGATCAAGCAATAGGGTAATATGAAAAGTTTCCTAGTTAATAGAATAAGCAGTTAATGTGCTGTAGTCTTTCTCTATAAAAGTAAAAGGGTGATTATTTTTAGTGCAGATAAATTAGTTACTTTGCAAAAAGACCATGAGCGTGCCTCACTCCACATTATACTCAGAGTAACAAGGAACGGGAAACAATTCTTTCAAATTAGCACAGTATTTCTTCATTTACTGTGTCCATATCTCTCATTTAGCAAACAATAACTGTTAGACTTTAAGGGTCACAATTAAATGTGCAGTCTTGATTTTCTTAACATCAGAATTTGAGATACCTTCCATAGGTTTGGTTTTCATGTTGTTGTTCAATATTGATTTAAAAAATTAATAGGAAAAATTGAAATCTTTGATAAATATCTTATTAATAAAAAAAGAATATTCTTTGTGTCCATCATGAGCTTAGAAGAGCTATTTTTCCATATGATTTGAAAATATTTTAACAAGTATGAAAGTGTAACCATTTACATTAAAATGTAACCTTAGATACAGCCCTGTGATGTTTCAATAGGTATCTTTTAAAATACTAACATACGTATGTGGATATTAAAATAAGACAGAGGGACTAGGGATTTAACTCAGTGGTAGAGTATTTGCATAGCAAACACAAGGCCCTGGCTTCTGTCCTTAGATCCAAAAGAAAAAAAAAAAGAAAGGAGAGAAAGAGAAAAGAAAAAGCACTCAATTTTCAAATGGAAAGACAACATTGCATAAAATTTAATAAATACCCAAAGTATCAAGTTCACCATTATTCTGGCTTAGATTCCTTTTCCCAACTAATACCTTTACCATGAAATTATTATAATACAGCAGAGATAAGGTTGAAAAGAGTTCAGTTATCTGGCTACTGAAATAAGACAATCTTTAATATTTTATAATATACTTTAACATATAGTATAAAAAACTGCCATTTTCAAGATATCCAGGGCTATGCAGAGAAACCCTGTCTTGAAAAAACAAGAAAAAAGTTTTGTTTTTCTTAAAAGAAGAAAGAAACTGTCGTTTTGGCAAGAAATAAACATCTGGGCAACTGCCTCAACTATTTTCTTTTTCAATGCTTTAAGAAAGAATTAGTGGTATGAAAAAGAAAAGGTTATTGTTGTTTCTTGGCATAACCTTATTGTAGTCCTCTAAGAATTTGACCATAAATGTCTTTAAGTCTTAATATGTGTCACATACATAAGTTAAATACTATATTTACAAATTATAAAACTTTTACAGCAAAATACTATACAAAATACTGTCTTTATATAATTAGGGGGCTTTATCTTGTTACTCCCATTTTTTCTCATCTTTTTAAGGATCTCACTTCCCTATATCACAGCTGAGTTTTTGATGGTAGACACTGGTCTATAATAAGAGGATAAATCCAAAGATTAAAAGTGAGATAAACTCTGCAGAGCTTTTTCACTCCCTAAACAAATGCTCTTAGTTAAAGGCACCTAAAAATCCAACTCATGCTTCACTCCTTACAGTTTGATTCTTTTTATTGCTTAATATCTTTAAAAATACTTTGACTTTTTTTGCAGTCCATGAAAGCATAAACAAGCACTTGCCCCTTAGTTAATTTTCAGTCTCCGCCCTCTATGCACACTTAGTATAGTCAATTCAATTAAAATATTGAGGGAGAATGCAAATCATGTGTACTGCTCCTTTGCTCCTATAAGAGATGTCTTTAAAACATGATCTCTGTGCACACGCCATGACTGGTTTCTACATCTGTGTCCTTGGTCTTGGCTCTTATCCTGAGCCTGCCTGGACCAGGTCTCCAGATAAGGGCTTTTTTCTTCCTTTTTTCCCCTTCCCTTCCCTTCCCTTCCCTTCCCTTCCCTTCCCTTCCCTTCC
>LOEQ01005434.1:42015-55758 GCA_001685075.1 Bramus lutescens
AATAAATAAATAAATAAATAAATAAATAAATAAATAAATAAATAAATAAATACGACGGTTTGAACATAAACCATCTTTAAGGTTGTTTAGAGTTCAAATATTTTGTTATTTATTTCTGTCTAAATGTTTTGAGTCTACATAGAAAACCTTCCCATGGCACATTAAAAACAGAAGGGGTAGGAAGGACAGTGAGGGGCCCACTGAGTGCTGTCAAGCCTGAAGACTTGAGTTGGAACCCTGGGAAACCACATGGTAGAAGGCGAGAACCAGTTCCTGAAAGTCATCTTCTGGCTTCCACATGTGCACCGTGTACTCCCTATATTAAATAAATAGTTACTTAAAAACTATAAAATAAATTATTATCACAACAGCCACATTTGCTACTTACCAAAGACAATCTGAAACCTCATAGGGAAAGTACTCTCATTTCTAATAAGTACCTCCCTCATTTGGGGGTGAAGAAAGATGCTGGTGCTTGCCTGCATCTCCCTAATACCACTCCACGCCTTGCTATTCAAAGTCTGATTCATGGGCCATCAGCTCCAGCATCCCTTGTAAGAAATGGAGACAACCCTGGTCTTAAGATATACAGAATGAAAAGCTACACCGCAAGCCAGAGCTCCAGGTGGTTCTCATGCAAAGCACTCACATGGTAGGTAGTAGTAGCCATCAATTTTCACAGCACACACAGAAACATCAGTACAACTTTCCCAGTAAACCAATTCTCAAGCCCTTGGAATCTGACAGGCTGGGGTGAGCTGCTTACATGGTATTGTGGCACCTGTAGGTTGATTCTATAGACCCTTCCTAGGGTTTGTCACTATATTGTCAATTGCACCGGGGGAGGGAGGGGGTAAAGGAGGAGTGAGAACATGCTATACCCTGGCCACAGACCACACAAGAAACCCTGCCTCAAGTCAGATTACCTCAGGGAGAGGAGCTGCAATGAGGCGCCCGCCTGCCGACAAGTTCCGCTTTTCCGAAAAGTTTAATTGAAAACATAGCTCCTGTCCTTGACGAACAAACAGCATTATATTAACACAACGAATCAAAGAAGAAATAATGCCTGGAATCACAACTCTCGGTAGGTTGAGGTAGGAAGGCTGTGAACTTGAGACTAACTTGGGTAACTTAGTGAGTCCAGGCCAGCCTAGGCTGCAGAGTGGGACCTTGTCTGAAGAAAAGGAAAAGACGACCTTGTTTACCTAGTTTTAGATTCATTTCTAAGTGCTTCAGTTTTTCCAGCCTGGATCACTACTTGATCTTGCACACACATGTGCTAGCCCATTGTTTGTGGCATGGTATAGTCTAGACACTCCTGTCTTTGAGAAAGTTAGAGTAAAAGTTAAGATGAATTTTTCAATGACCCTAAAATAACAATCTAGAGAGTTCTAAAGGAGAGCTCTAGTGTATCAACATTGCTTCCTGCAGTCCCCAGATGATGGCAGGACAGATTAATAAATTGTCAGGACTAGTTGAGGAATTGACATTCTGTCGATATGCTGGGCAAATGAAAAATGAATCCACCCATTCAACAACTTGAAAATTTTGTGCATAGTCTCACAGAAGAAATTTAAATTCCATTTACAGTTCTTATCAAAACTACAATATAACCAAGGCTTTATTACTATTGATATGTCTGCAGAAAGGGCATTTCCTAACATTCCCTGAACAGTAACCACACAGAATATTTCAAACAAGTTATATTGTATTGCAGCCTTAAATGAGAACATATGTTATGATTTGTACAATACATTTAGTAGCATTGAAAACAATCAATAGAATGGTATTGAATCCTGTCCTTTTCAGAACATAGGACACAATCATTTTTACTCATAAAACTTCAAAACTGATAAATACATCTATTTCTTAAACACAAAGCAAAACCCCTATAGTGACATAGGAACAACTATTACACAAAGTACAGCACAAAGATGATCTGATTGATGGCATTTGTTATGCACAACATCTTACTTTCTTTAAGAACTCTATATTCAGATAAATATTTAAAATTAATGCAATCTGGTCACCTTTGTTCATATTTTAAGTGCCAAAGGATATGAAGGAAAAAAGAGCTCAATCAGTGTAGGTAATAAAATAAATAGTCCGAGAAGCCTCAGACCCGAGAGTAAGTGTATGTTTAAACTAGATCAGCGTTCCTGATAGTCATCACCCAGTGATTTAAAGCTGCCTTTCCTCCTGATCAGGACTGAAAGCCCAACTTCCTTTTTTTTTTTTTTTTCAACCTGTTCAGACATGGGCACTCCTGGTTTGCTAAGCATGAGAGACAGAGTGGATTCTGCACTTCAAATGACGACGTACACACGCAAGCTGTTCTAATGCACCCTCCACGGCTAACCTGAGTGGGAAGAGTAGCAAAAGTCACCCTCACGAAGGCAAGTCACACTGCTGGAGGGTCAGTGGTCCTGGAGGACCTTGAGCCAGCAGGGCTCCCCTCCAGCCTCATCGTAAGTCTCTGCCAAACAGCATGAGTCCACCAAAATTGCTGTACAATTCGGAAAAATAAAAAGAGGCTTACAAATTCAACTTTGTCACCTACTAAGCTTATATTTGGATTTTGAAGGATTTTAGTACTCTAAAAAACAACTATTTTAAATGCTGGAGTTGAAAACTTTGCACTATATTATGCTTTTAAACTTTTAGCTCTAAGACTTTTGTGTCAAAGTGGCCAGAACATAAGTAGCAGAAAATAGCATTCTTTTCATAGATGTCACATATTATTTTTCTACCCCAGAATTTACATATATAAGTTAACTCCAAGTAGAAGAATCCCAAAAATCTCACATACAATTTGAATGATGATGTCCCCGTAACACGCCAAGGATAGAGCTTGGAATTAAAGTAGAGCAATATAATCATTGCTCGGAGAATTTTATGAAATACGGAGTTTCAGGGTAGGCACATACACACAGGGCTTAACTTTGCCGACGTTAGTATTTTTTGGAGCACATTCTCATAAATCTTGTACTTGATCTGGTTTTATAGCAAGAAATTCTTTTTACTTAATATGTAGTTAATGAACAGGTACTTAGTTGTGATTCCAATTTTATAGAAAAATAAACAATGTGGTTAAGACACTTGTCTTACATAAATTGGTGACATATGATATCAGGTCTTTGTAACTCAGCAAGATTATGTTAGAAAAAACAGGAAAACGAAAGTGGAAAATACAACTATATTTAAAAATATTCCAGAAACTCCCCGAAATGTGTGTGCTGTATCTTTTCTGCCGGGGTTCTTAATTAATGTGAAATAGCTAGTGTGAGCAACAGTGGTGGCTCTGATGTTTTCTGCTAACTGGAAAAGAGAATAGCAACCGAATGAATTGTGTGTGGTTATGGGAAAATTCCTCTCTCTCCTCTAGTTGAGTTGTTAAGGTTTATAACGACATTAACAGAGGAATGTTTTGTTAACTATTGCAAACAGATGTGCGCATTTTGATGGAACAGTGTAAACCTATAGGACAGCGATTAGGAAGGTGGCATTTAATCTACAGGGTTCCTCATGGAAGTTTTGGGTTAATAAGTTTCTACTGAAGTGAAATGGGAAAGATGTATCATCACTGGAACTCGGTGCAAAGGCAGATGCCACATAAGAAATGATTTATGGGCTAATTGTTTCACAATTTTGAGTCAAAGGTAATGCTGTGGGCAGAGATTTTGTTTTCTACAATATTGCTTTATCCGAACTTTACTAGGAATGGCCAGAAACTGTATGGAACATTCTGTAGCCTACCCTTCATTGTGTCAGTCATCGGAGGATCTGTTTGACTTAAGAACTCTGCTAGTTAAGATCGGATGGGTGTGTGTGTGTAGGATTTCTATTCCTCCGCCTCACTTTATCCCTTTCTATCCCAAAATACATCTGAACCTGCTGAAAATGAGAACACAGTTGTGTTGTTCAACTACTTATAAATATTCTTGAAACAGGTCAATGAAAATTTGGGGTCAGTCCTTCCCACTTTGTTGAGTTACTCATAATAAAACAAATTATGGGGTAGGAAAACTTAAAAGTTTATGAGGTAGACATGGTAAGAATGGAAATATTTTAAGCACACCAAAAGAAATACCCGTAAATATTCCAAGTCACAGTATTCCCAGAAGTTCTGCCCCTGGAAGACATCACATCACTCTCGCAGCCAATCACCGCCCAGCAACATTATTCTTGGAGTCATAAGTTTAGGAATGGTGTCAGAAACCAAGTGGGAATCAGAGTATTTAAGGTCAGCGGTTAGAAAATCATCTATCCTGCTCACAGTGCTACCAAGCCAGTACTCACATTTCTCTGAACGCTTTCCTACATTTGGAGTTTGAGATTTGGACACTAGAAAAACCAACTCAATTGAATGCAGACCTTAAACCTTATTCAGACAAATATGCTTGACAGATCAAAATCATAATGGCTAATATAAAAAATTGAGTCAGTTTCTTGTCCATGTTAGAGAAACCTCCTTTTGTTTATCTAGACTTTTTTTTTAAGGAAGCAGTGGAAAGAAAAATATGAAAATATTTTGAATTAGAATGCCTCCCAAGAAAAGATCAACAAAAACGCCCAAGAATTACCCTCAAAATAGTCAGTAAATGTTTTGTAATATTTTAGGATTCCATCTAGAACAATGTGAGGCAAAAGATTCAATAAGGGAAACTGAAATTTTCACAAAACCTGCATCTCTATATGTACTGAATTGTTCTTTTCTAATACAGAAAAATAGCAAAAATCTACGTAAAATGGAGTAATTGAGGGTTTTTTCCAACCCATAGTGTAATGTATTAAAATTGGTGCAGATCAAAAACCCCAAATCAAAATATTATCAATGATAGAGGTGAATATAGCTGTCTAATTTGAAAACAAGATGAAATAAAACAGAATGTTATTAATAAAATTAATTTTCTTTAATACAAATGATTTAGGTTTTTATAAGCTCAAGTACAACTATATTTATTTAAGAGTTAATCATAAGATGAACTTTTGAGTTTTGTTTTTTGGTTAAATTTTTAAATCACTACCAAGCTATTTAAAGAATGAGGAGTAATGAATATTTATGTAATTGTTTTTTTCAACTCTTATATGGCTGTAGTGATTTGGTCTTCACTGAGGTTTTTCTTGAGCTTAGTGCTAAAGTTTAAGAGAACATATACAAATTGCATTACCTCCTTTCATAATAAAATCTTATAAATAATAAATATTTATTTAAATTAAATTGACATCTCATCTTTATTTTCACAATGAAAAAATCCAAGGGAAAAAAGGTATATGCCTAACTATGGTGCAGAACAAGAGTAATGTTGGTGAAATCAAATAACTTTTCTGAATCTCCTAAATAAAAATAAGGAAAACTTGCAAAACCTGTTTATTGATTTTCCTGTTTTCTGTTTTGCTTTATTGAATTGCATATTCAAATTAAATGGAACTGTAAATCCAAACTTGAGGAGTTATGGTGATATTTTACTGAGTCTTCTGGCTTTTTGTATTTTAAGCCAGGGCAGTTAAAGAAAGAAAACTGGCTGGAACTTCCAAACATTGTGAATGAGCCCCATTCTTCATTTGCCAAAAATGTAAAACACAAATGCAACATATACTTTAACTGTTCCTAAGAAATGCTGCAAATTGCCTGAATTTACTTCAGGAGGATGTGGCAGATTGTGGGAACAACATTACGACCTTGACAGGTTATTGGAAATTCAAAATAATACCTTTCTTGAAAAGTTTATTACAACAGAAAACATGTATTCATAAAAATGTTACCGTCTTTTAGGAAAGTTACGGTGAATTGCCAAAGAACTCAACAGTGCTTTAGATCCAAACTTTATTGTATCAATTGTCTATAATGTAAATATAGAAAAATTAAGTAGGATACACACATATTTTTAAGCAAACAAATTTTAAAAGCAGAATTCATAAAGTAGTTTACTAGGTGTTAGGTATTCCCCTCCTCTCAACCTGTCTTTAAGATACCTTCATTTTATAATGTCTTTATCTTTAATATAGCCATGGCTTTATAGTCATATCCTTTTATAGTCTGAATTGAACCTACATTACTTTATTAAATTAACAATTTTTCATAGAAAACATTTGCTTTATAAAAAATAAATAGTGATTGCAAATTCCCTAAGAAAGCTTACCAACATAGTCAATACACACCCGTGAAAGGATATATTGCCAGTGTTTGGTTTTAAAATTATTGGCATGGATTCACCTGACGCATTAACCCCAAGTACAATTTACCCAATGATGCTGGAGTCTTATTCAATTTTCTAATACATACCTGCCTTCCTGCTTCGTTGTTGTGTAGATTCATGGCTAGGAGCACTTTGCTTTCTTGTCCTGTGGTGTTTCTGATGGGGAAATCTAGAAACTTTCTGCTGAACCACATGCCGTATTGGACATCATCAGAGCATCCCCCCCAATGCCAGCCTTCACTTGGAGAGCCACCACTTTGCAAAGTGCTGTCACAGGAACATTCTGTCATATTTCCAGCACTGCATGACCTGGTTACCGAGTGCACCAGGCCTGCAGCCATAACGGCGTAAATGAACGCTGTCTCCTTGGTGCCTAGGGAGGAAACATTGATAAATTGCAGAGCCGTCATTTTCTGGTGAAATTCAGTCCTATAGCTTCTTACTCCTTGACTTATGGGGCAATCAATTTTTCAAGTGTTGGCAACGGATGTTGTAATGAGTGGACACTGGAAAGCAGATCTACTATTTTGGACTTTTAAAAAAAAAGCATTATTTTTCAGGATTCCACATCATGGGATGTCACCTGCCATATTGTCACCCACTCTCCTCATATATCAAAATTCATACTTGTCTTTAACATTTGCAATCCTCACTGGCACCTATCCTAGTGTTTCATGGACGGTAGTAGCTCATTAGTACATGTTGAAGGTAAATCCCCTGCATGGACCACGGAAATGGCAATGGAAAAAGGAGCAGACTCCTTATCTTTTGTCTAACTGTGCTGAGATCACAAAACATAAACGGAAAGTTTCGGCGCGATGTTTCTTTGAATAGATAATATGTGTCAGAATGCAAACTACAATGAACAAAAATCAAGACAACTGCTAGATGAAGATTCGTTTTCTTTCACATTAAAGGTAAGATTTTAAAAGGGGAGAACATAATGAACATCGTTGATATTAAGTAGCTAACATGTTCTGCAGTAAAGCTGGCCTTATAGTCAGAAAACCAATGGAAAGAAGATATTTGAAAACTTGGAAAAAGTCGAATTGTTGTGGAAAAGTATCCTGTTTTGAAGCAGTTACATTTTGCACTCAGTAGAGTTGGAGTTAAAAATCTTTGAAATCAAAGTTTCTTTAACACATTCATAAAATAGACTAGAAAGGGCTCAGCGGGCGATTTTTTTTCTTTCCAGATGTTTAGATTGGAATAGAAACAGTTTCACTCACGCCCGTTGTCCAATAAACCTTTTCAGCAGCGAATGCTTCTGCATCTCAGCACTATTTAGGGCACATCATTTTCCTCTCTCTTACTTTTCTTTCTTTCTCTCCAGGCGTTTACCCTTCATTCCCAACCCCCAGGTAAGAGATCCATCCGCAGCCCTTGATAGCCAAAACTCAGAGCTGGAAAGGTGCAGTTCTGGGGAGACGCATTCCGAAAGAGTGGGGAAGGATCAAAGATGCAGTACAAACGGAAACAAACTTTAAAAACGACAGCGAAGGCATCTTTCAATGCCTTGGGCCTAAAACTCTCTGACCCTGCTAATATCCCGGAAAGCATCTTGGGTCCGAGTACGGTTTCTCCTAGCTAAGTCACCATGCACGTGGAAGAACTTTTTTTTTTTTCCACTGAACTTTTCTGTACGGCGGAAAATGCACCCAGTCAGGGAGAGATGGAAGGAACAGAAAACCAGGGAAAGCAAAAGAAGTCGCGCCCAGGTGACAATCCCTTAAAAAAAAAAAACATTGTACACTAAACCTAGTGTTTCCAAAACTCAATAAAACGTGAGCCTGTCTCTCAATTAGCCACTTGTCTACAGCTCTGAGCGCCACAGAGCTGCCTAAATCAAAGCAGATGCGGCTGCAGCATTCCCGGCTGCAGACCTCATGTTTGTCCAGCTGGTCACCCACGGAGCGGGGCGCCACGGGGTCCGAGGGGTCGATGGGGTGGGGACTCATAGTTTTTCTGCAACTTCGGCAGGGGCCACGGGAAGGACGGAGAACTGCATCTCCTCTAAATGTCAGTCCCTCTGTAGATCTGGGGTATCCCTCTCTAGGGCTGCACCTGCATGCTGGGGTCTGGCCCCTGTGCCCCAGTTTCCTTATTTGAAGATCTCGCGAGCATAGGACGGTGCGGTTACTATTTACTCTATCAAAGGCACTAGTAGAAAAGTTTTCGCTTTCTATGTCCCGCCAACCCCAGGGGTCCTGGTGACTCACCGCTACTCAGCTCATAGCCAAAGAGGGGGCTGGAGGCTAGCGGGGCGGAGGTGGNGCCCCCGCCCCCCTCTCCTCCCCTTCCCCAGATGCATTAGGTTAGCGATCTAGAGCCCCCGCTCCTCCTCCCCTGGCCTCAGTTGGAAAGTTCCCTGGCATGGGTCATCCCTTTGGCCACCTACCCTTAACGCCTCCGCAGCGCCCATACTCACATCCAGTTGCCCTGGGTTCCACAGGGGAACAGCGAGAGCACAGCTGCCCACAGCGCACACAAGCTGGGCAGGGCCAGGAGCGCCGCTCTGTCCATGGTTCACGCATGGAGTCCCCCAGCCCCGGCCACTCCTTTTCTGTTCCCTCTCTCCAGAGGCCCGCGGGGCCTGAGGTCAGTTCCTTAGCTCCCAGTTGTTCCTTGCTCTTTTTCCCCTGGAGGGTAACATTAAAAAGGGCACCAAGAACAGAGACTAACAGAAGGCCCCCAGGCCTCAGCAGGATGAGGTGGAGAAAGTAGCCTAAGGTCCTCTCGCGCAGAGGTGGAAGTGTGCTGGAGATGCCGGAGCGTCCCTCACATTCCAAGGTGAGAAACTTCTGCTGATATTTCTGTGTCTCCATCGCCCCAGGCTTCTCCTCGCATCTCCTCCCTCCCCCTCCCCCGACCCCGCCTGGCGCCTGATTGGCCCAACAGCAGACCCGTATCTCACCATCTGTAAACCTCAGTCTCTCATTGGCTAACAGTGGGCTCTGCGGGGGGCGCTCTTGTACTGAGCCTCGGTGACAGTCTCACTAGACCTGCGAGTGTCACGACCTTTCCTCCTGTCACATTGTCCTTAGAGGAGGTCTCTGTGAGACTGACTCAACCTGAAGAGCAAGGAAGTGATGGGCATTTCTGTCTTAGCATCCTTGGGTGAAAGTGTAGCTGCTTTATCCAACCCCATCTGGATTTACCCTCTGAGTAAAAAGGATGAAGGCGAGAGAAAGGGGTGGGGTGGGGTGGGGCACCTCGGTCTTTTTTCCTGTACTTCTCCCTGAAGAGTTATCTTTTTAAAGTTGGAGTTGGTACCTCCCCTCCCCGCAAAAAAATGAGTTTTCGACGCCCAGCTTGAGGTCCCTTTTGGTAGAGAGGATAGATAGGTAAGAAGCTGTCAGGGCTAACGTCCTCGTCATTTAGGTGTGCATTTACTTTAAGCATAGCATAAAATCTACCTATCGTGTTTTAATTGGGTTCTGTGAAGGCTTTTCCCACTTCTCTTATTCCTGTAAATTTTCAGAGCATGGTCTATCCTAAGAAAAAAATACGATGCCGACAAATGAGTGAGAGCAGACAAGAAAATTCCCAAATGGATGAGGGTTCTTTCTGCCCTTCTCTTCTGACCCGCACTGACAACCCAGGAAGACCTTATACAAGGCTACTGCCACCGGCTGAAAACAGCAGCAACCATGACAAAACCCAGAAATACTGCATGCCTTACCAACTGCATGCTCAGCCCTATGGAAGTTTGTAGAACTAGGACCGCTTTCCACAAGTGTTAAAACGAGCCAGGCAGGCAAATGTAAGGCCAATTAAATTCTGATTATCAGTAATGGAGATTATAGGTAAATGGTATTGACAGCTAGCTTATGCTTTGGCCAAATGTGCTTTAAAAGTAGGAAGTGTTCTGGCAGCTGACAGTTTTGGAAGGTTAGTTAGCCAGCGTTTTGTCTCCAAGATCTCAATGAAGCCCGGATTCTGTCTTGCTGCGGTATCAAAGACGCCTGCCTTGTCTACTTCCACACGCACCTGCTCCCAGGAGGGCGTCTGGAATGTTAACCAACTCTCCTGGTGGTATCACCTCGGTGGGTGCCCCAAATCAGCCTCATCCCGAAAAGCTTTGAGGGCGTTTGCCAGTTCTAATCCTAGGCATCACAGATGGTCAATCAAAGATCAGTCGAACTCCCGTCATTCCTTATCCGGCAAATGTTTATTGCATGTACACTACGTACTAGGTCCTAAAACCACATTGTAATTTTTAGAAAGTCAAGTTGATGATAGGGTATGGTTACTGATCCAGAAATATTTTGGCTAATGGTTAAGTGGCCTCTTTGAAAATCGGAGCCTTGATCCAAGCTCACTTTATCCCGTGAGCCTCTCCAAGAAGGGACCATAGTACAACGGCTGCTGTGCCACTGTCCAGAGCATCAGATCTTCTTTCGAAGCGCAACTTATTGAGTGGATTAGTGTGATGAGGAACATCCCGAACAGATACCAAAGTGGCCTAAAGGCTGGAAATAGAGACATGTCTTCCTTGTGCTGGAAATGAGATTTGGGAGGAAGGCATGGCGAGCATCAATCCCCTTAAGCTGATTTCTTTCTAGGGCCAACTGTGGTAAAGGTTTTAAAGTGGCTGTAAATTTTTCTCTCCATTCAGACATTTATGTGGAGACTGTTGTGGGGTCAAATGTGAGACTTGCCGTGAGTCAGTCACGTGGTTATAGAGCTCCTAAGTCACGTGACAAAGCCGGCACGTAAACCGACAATTCCTGTCCGAAGCAGTAAGGGTGGGAAGCACAGTATGCCATGAAAACACTGGAAGAGAATGCAGAGGTGTGGGACAGAGGACTGTCTGCCGAAGGCTGCCTCCATTTTTCCTCAAGGGATCCAGCACTGTGCAGGGATCCTGTGGAAGCTTTGGGAGGAATACCAGAGCACGCCATTCTGGGCGCCAGCTCGCGTCTTCCCACTAGCTCAAACATTTTCAGGCCCTAGACACAATTCCACAGTGCCTAGGGCCTGGGGAGGGGTGTGATTCTGTGTATACTTTAATAACAAAGAAGACATTCCCACTAGTTCAGCTGAAGGAGATGGCGTGACACTCAGGCCTTGTGAACTTCCACACACTGAGAGCCTGCTGTGTGCCTCAGATTCTTTCGTTCTCTGTCTCTTCCTTCTTCTTTTCACTCCCGACCCCCATTCACACCTGCACAGGTCTTACTGGACCAATGGGCCTGATGCTCATTATACTGCAGGTGCTGCCTCTCTGAGGCTCTTCAGCTGAAGAGGGGTTGCCTGAGGTCAAACTGAGGTTCTTACAGATGCTAGGCAGGCACTCTGCCATGAAACCATGTCAGCAGCCCTAAATGTTTTAAAATCCATGCCATTACTTGTTAAAGAACTGAGAACTATTATCACACCATCTCCTAACCCAAACTTAGCTCCCTCCATGTGACCAGTGCTGTTAATGTGACTCCAAGTTTTCACAGGTGACTAAAGTAACTGTAATTTCTTGATTCTTTAAGAAGGGCATCATGACCTTGAGCACCTTTCTTTGCAGGGTGGGTGTGTTCTGAGCTGCCCTTCTGAGAAGGGAGTTTAGGAGGGAAAACCCAGTTTTTAAGTGTTTTCATTCGATGTATTTATATTCTCCCCCTTCCCTTCTCTCTCCCTCTTTTCCCCGCCCTGTTCTCTCCCTCTCATCTGCACGGTCCTCTCTGTCCAGATTAGCAGTGGAACCAGATGACTATGTAGCTGCCGATCGATCACGCCATCCACCCGAGACAGCTGTAGATTACTATGTGTAGAACACAAATGGGGCCTGTTCCTTCTGGTAGTTTTCTCCCAGTCCCTGGGAACTCAGTAAAAAGTCTGCTTACAGAGATATGCCTTGGACTCTGCCTCTGGCAGCCCATCAGAGAACGAGACTTCTAAGGGCCCTGTTGTAAGAATTTCTGCTGCAGATCACAGAGACTTAGGCCCTGGAAACTGATACTAAGAGCAACCCAGCTGGTCTTAACTCCCACGACAGAACAGGAGGCCAGAGGTGACTTTTTATATAACTGGGTCTCCATGCATTCTATTTTAAAATTCACCTGGATTCTGCAAGTGTGGAGCAGAGAGCAGGCTTGTGACCACTGGCTCCCGGATGGGGGGGTGGAGAATTGTATTCTGGGTGCCCGGCTGTCCTTTGGTGGCCAGAAAAGCTTGTAGGAAGGACAGACCCAGGATAAGAGACATCAGTGGTCACTTCAGCAGAAAGAGCAGGGTCTGGAAAAGAATAGGATCTTTCTCTTTAAATCTCCACAACAATAAAAGTTAGGTGTTTATTTACTGGTCTTGTGGTTAAAGGTTGAAGGAGGCTCACATGCTGTTAATAGAAAGTGTCAGTCATTTCTTGATTGACATCTACCATCATCTTGCTTAAAACACAATATTAAACTTTGTGTGTATGTGTGAGTATGGATGTATGTGTTTAAGTGTGGTATATGGCATGTGCACATGTGGGCAGGTACATGTACCTATACAAACATGAGTGAGGAAGCCAGAGGAAGACATCAGGTGTCCTGCCTCTCACAGAACGTGGAGCTGGGTTGGTGGCCAACAAGCTCCATAGATTGTCCTGTCCCCACCTTCCACAGAACAGGGATTACAAGCACACACAGCTGTGCCTGGCTTTTACATGGGTACTGGGATCTGAACGCCACTCCTCATAGTTTGTGAGCAGCTAGCACGCTTCCCCACCAAGCCATCTCTCCAACCCTCGAATTAAAATCTTATGAAGTTCATCTTGAAATCCGCCTCAAATGTGGCTCATTTCTTGCAGCATTTGTAGACAGAACGCAACATTTTAGAATGGGAGGGGGCAACAGCAAGTCACACAAACAAGAGGGGTCTCTGTTACCTAAAGTTACAGGTAAGGAGAGCACACAGAGACTGCATTTGGTAATTATTCCTATAAATATTTTTCCCTGAATTTTTCAAAATAAAGCAATTTTGCCAGTGAATTCAGTATTACTGATTCTATAAGTTATCAAAAATAAGTTTAGAAATTGGGTATTCACATTTTTAAAAGTTAGAATATTTATGGAATGACTATGGGGCACCTACAGTGGAAAAAACAAATGAACTTCTTTTCCTAGAAGAGTCATTTCTACTTTTATTTGTCATTTGTTAGAGAAAGTTCATTTAGTCTTGAAAATGCCTGCCTTAGTCAAACTGGGGGTCTGTGAGATCACACTTAATACTGTGATGCCATAAATGTCATTTATCTAACAAACCCCAGTCAAGATCCAGCTAACACATACAGCTGGTGTACAGCATGCTGCATTCCTAGACAGGGCTGCCCTTCAAATGGTTTTACGCCCCATACTGTACTGTTCTTGTGTGGTGTTGAAGAGCAGGCAAACACGGGGTTTGCTGAGTCTGACCAAGACACCAATGACATTTGGTGCTTACTCAGGCCTCAGTATTTTTTTTTCCTCCATTCTTTTTCTTTTTATATTTTTAAAAAGAAAAAACCTATCTTTTTTATTATACATACCAATCCAAGTTCCCACTTCCTCCCCTCCTCCCATTCCCT
>LOEQ01005434.1:59506-78715 GCA_001685075.1 Bramus lutescens
AAGGCAGTTTCTTTATTAACCAATGAAAGTAATACATAGACAGATGACCCTCCTACATCAATAGTTTTCATGGAGATTTAAGGCAGCTGGTAACACGATGATGGAAGGTTATTTTTGGCGATACTTTCTTTAAGGTATGTCCTCCTTGGAATTCACAAATGAGCAAATAAAAACACTCCGAGTCATAAATATGTTTCACAGCTGGAGAAAACAGAAGAAGAATGTAGGAAGGCTAGGCTCATCCAGGGCTGTTTATACTCCGGGTTTAACTGTGTGTAGTAACTTCAACAAGCTGAGGAGGCTTTCTGTGGCTAGCTTTTCCTCATATTTAAACGATGCTATCTGACCAAATACATGTAATAGACACTCAGTAGCACATGGCAAAACAACTTGAATATAGTGATCCTCTTGTAGCAATTCTGATAATACCAGGGCTTAGAAAAAAGCCCTATACATGATGCAAACAGTCTGAATGATTCATGTAATAAAAATAAAATCTGCCACTTTCTCACTTACCCATTGCCTTTCCCCAGAAGTAGCAACTTCTGTTTCTTTAATTGATGTTTAGTATTTTTCTTTAGTTGGTTATGTATAGTATTTATTATTATTACTATTCGTGTGTATATGTATGTGTATGTGCATGCATGTGTGTATGTGTATATGTGTGTGCATGCATGTTTGTGTCTGTGTGCGTGTGCGTTTCTAGGTGGTTGTGTGTGTATACAGGCATGTGTTTGTATTTGTGTAGGCCAGAGGCTGATTTCAGGTGTCTTTCTTGATCACTTTTGACCTTATATATATATATATATATTGAAGTAGGATCTCTCACTTGAACTCAAATTTCTCTGACTCAGCTAGTCTTCTTAGTTCATTTGCTATCAGGATCCTTTCTTTTCCTTGCCTGAGACTGCATGCAGGCCATTGCACCAACCCAGAATTTCCATGGGTGCTGGAGTGCTTAAATCCAGTTGTCACAGTTGTGTAGCAAGGGCTTTCTTTATCGACTGAGTCCTCTCTCTTGGCATTATTTATTACTTTGCAAGTTATAAAAATCTTAGGACATACTCTACAGCTTTCACCCCAGCTGCTGAATATACACACTTGAAAATGTCTTTGTGTCATTAGTACAACTATTTGAAAATTATGATTAGATAAACAATGTATTATTGTATCAACAATTGTATTATTGTTGTTTTGAGACAATGTCTCATGGTATATTCCATGCTAGCCTACATCTTGACATACAGACCTGGTTGGCCTAGAACTCACAGAGATCCACCCATCTCCGCGTTCCAAATGCTAGGATCAAAGGCTTGAACCGCCACACCAGGCTGAGCCTTTATTGCTATCTTTAGAATTATTCATGTTAAGTCGGTCATGTTATGCTATGATCAGTTTTCTTTTTCTACCTTACACCTTCCATTTGTCTAGTTTTTCTTTCAGATTTTATTACAAATTGAATGTTTTTAGTTATATATTTTCAGGTACAAAGTGGTGCAATTAGTCTAGAGTAAAGGATAAATGGTTCTTACTAACACAGGCATTACCTTAGGCACATATTTTTGCTTTCTGTAGTGAAAACAGTTGGTTTTTGCTGAAGATGCTATCTTTTTTTTAAGGTACTTTTTGTTTCTATATCAAACACCAAGTGCCCATAGGTGTGTGGACTTATTTCTGGGTCTTCAATTGATTAACATGTCTTTTTTTTGTTGTTATCCCCTGCACAAAACTCAACTCCAAATGGATCAAAGACTTCAAGATAAGGCTAGAAACTCCAATTTTAATAGAACAGAAAGTGGAGGACTAGCCTTTGAGCTCATTGGCGTAGGAAAAGACTTACTGAACTGAATGCTAATAGCACAGGCACTAAAAACAATTATTAACAAATGAGACCTCATGAAATTGAAAATCTGTGTGGTGAAGGACACCATCATTTAAACAAAGTGGGAGATTACAGAGTGGGAAAATGTTTTTTTGGTTTTTTTTTTTACCAACTACACATCTGATAGAGGGCTAATATCTAAAATATATAAAGAGCTGAAATAGACTGAACATCAAGAAGACAAATACCCCAATTTAAAAATGGGATACAGATTTATATAGAAAATTTTCCAAAGAGGAAATTCAAATGGCTAAGAAGAAATGTTCAAAATCCTTATCCATCAGGGAAATGAAACTCAAAACTACTTTGAGATTTTATTGTAGATCAACTAGAGTGGTCAAGATCGATAAAATAAATGACATCTCATGCTGGCAAAGATGCGGAGTAAGGGGACCCCTCATCCATTGCTGGTGGGAGTGCAAACGTGTACATCCACTATGGAAATCAATGTGATGATTTCTCAGAAAGATAGGAGTCAATCTACTTATGATCCATCTATACCACTCTTGGGCATGCACCCAAAGGACACTTTATCTTACTAGAGAGACACTTGCTCAATCATAGTCACTGGTGTTCTATTTATAATATCCAGAAATTGGAAACAACCTAGATGCCCCTCAATAGCTGAATGGATAGAGAAATTGTGCATATATTTACACATCAAAATATGACTCTTCCATTTAAAAATTCAAGTCATAAAATTCACAGGTAAATGGATGGAACTAGAAAAAATCATCTTTAGTGAGGTAACTCAGACCCATAAAGACAAATATGTTATAATTCACTTATATGTAGAAGTTAGCTGTTATGTCATTGGTAAGCAAGCCACAATCCATATACCCATGGAGGTTAGGTAAAGGACTAGTGGGAGGGATCAATCTCCATAGGAAGGGGAAATAGAATAGATACTACAGATAGAAGAGGATGGGGGGCTGGAATTGGAGGAGGAAGAGAGGGGTGAGGGAAGGAGTGTGGTGAGGGACAAATAAAACAAAGGACCCTTTGAGGGGGTAGTATGGAAACCTAATAGAAACTTGCTAAAATAAATACATCTATGAAGATGATCTAAGTGAAATTGTCAAATAGCAGTTGAGATAGAGCCCCAACTGGGTATCTCTTGTCACCAAATGAAGCTTCCAGTACCCGGAATGAGTTACATTTAACTGAGTTATTGGCCAAAGGGGTTCCACAAACAACACAGGCTATTGCCAAGGCTATTGATGGTTCTGGATAAACTAATGGCAAGGCTCTATTGATAAAGAAAACACCCATACAACTCACTGAACATGGAAAAGTCAGCTGGTGCCTACATAGAGCCTTCACCCCTGCAGACTAGAACTCATGGTACTGGATGATACTCTACATGCTACCAGAAGAAAAAGGAAACACCAACCCAGCTACAGATACTTTTTTCCTACAATGGTGGCCTTCCTGCAAGTCTAGTTAAATAGTGGCACAAAGTTTCTAGAAGTAACCAACCAATATCAGATTTAACTTAAGATTTACTTCTTGAGATGGAACCCATACTCAACTTGCTTTGACTGGCAAGAACATGAAACTAGGTATGTGAGCAACCTAGAAGAAAACCAAATACTCCTAAAAAAGGAACATAGCTATAAAATAACTCCTATTGACCTTCTAATACACGCATAGATCCATGCCATATTCCACCATCAAAGAGAAGCTACCTTCTGTGGAAGATGGGAATTAATGCAGAGACTCACAACCAGACAATGGCAGAGAATGAGAGACCTCAGAACACTCAGGCCCCCAAAGGAGGTCTCTATCAAATTCCTCCCCTCTGTTCAGGGAACCCTATGGAAGAGGAGGAAGAAAGAATGTAAAAGCCAGAGGTGTTGGGGGACGCCAGGGAATCAAGACCTTCTAGACACAACAGTGCTTGCACACAAATGAGCTTACAGAGACTGTAGCACATACATGCACAAAACATGCACAGGTCTGTACCAGAGAGAGTTCTAGAATTTAAAGGGGAAATGAACAAACACCACCCTCCTTAGACCAGATGCTATGTCCAATTGATAGTCACGTGAAAATGAAAATTTTGTTTTCTCCAAGAGAGTCTTACTGAGAAAACAAACCATGGTTAAGGGTAGGCCCCATGCCCAGCAGTAGTTGACTGATACACAATGAGCTCAGTAGTATCATTGGAGGCTCTTTAGCGCATGTTAAGTCAGGCAAATTTTCTTCTAACCTTATAGGTTTTGGAGGTATATGTTATGCATAGTGTTAGGGTTTATGGTTCAGTTTTGTATTTTTATGGGGTTTTTGTATATTTTGTCTATATACACACACTAACCTGCGTGTCTCTGAATCTATATGTGTTTTTTTGTGCTTTTTCTTTGGCTCTTTCTTTTGTTTGGTTGTCTCGAGCTATTATGATTCATTTTTGTTTTATTTTACTTTACTTTAATTTTATTCCTTAGATACCTGCTTGTTTTTCTTCTTTTCTCTTCCTCCTCCTCCTCCTCCTCCTCCTCTTTCTTTTTGTTTATTTCAAGACAAAGTTTTTTAGAACTTGTCACTTGGATTGTCGTAGAAATCACTCCATAGACCAACCAGGCTGGCCTGGAATTCACAGAGTTCTGCCTGCCTCTGCCTCCTGAGTAATGGGATTAAAGGTGTGTGCCACCATGCCCCTGGCTACCTATTTTCTAATAGACAGAAAGGATGTGGATCTGGATGGGAGGGAAGGTGGAGAGGACCTGGGAGAAAGAAAAAATTGCAATCAGAATACTGTATATGAAAAAAATATTTTCAAGAAACAAGCAAAAACCAGGTGAAGCTATTTCTTAACCACTTTGAAATGTACAATATACTGTTGTGAATTACAGTAAGTGTACTGTGCAGTAGGTCTTAGGAATCTTGTTCCTCTTAATTGAAACTTTGTAGTCTGTCGTTGTTTTCAGATTTCCCTATTCAGGCTCTGGTTTCCACTGTTTACTCTCTGTAAGTTGCTATGTTTTTAGCTTTCTGCATGTTGTTTATCAAATTTATAATCAATCAATCCTCACTAATTTTGTCAATCTCCCTGTTTTAGTTAGGGTTTCTATTGCTGTGAAAAAACACCACGACCAAGGCAATTCTTATAAGGAAAACATTTAATTGAGGTTTTGGTTTATAGTTTCAGAAGTTTAGTTTATCATCATCATGGTGGGGCATGAAAGTGTTCAGGCAGACATGGTGTTGGAACTGAGAGTCCTACATCTTGATCAGCAGGTAACAGGAAGTGAACTGAGACACTGGGTGGGGACTGAGCATATACGAGCCCTCAAAGCCCGCCTCCACAGAGACGTTCTTCCTCCAACAAGACCACTACTCCAACAAGGCCACACCTCTAATAGTGCCACACCCTTTGGGGGCCATTTTCATTCAAACCACCATACACTCTCAATGAGCTGGAAGTACTGTCTACTTAAAAAATATAATTGTACCTATTTTCTTATTGTTTGGAAATTTCATAAAGTCATGTAATGTTTTGATTAAATCCATTCTTCTTTTCTTTCTGCTCTAGTATCTCCTCTATGTCCACCACCACTTTTCCTTCCCAACTTTGTGTGGTCTTTTTCTTTTTAAACATACTGAGTCCATAATGTTGCTTGTATATCAAACATGGATATAGGACCATCTTCTGGAGCATGCATACCCCCTCAGAGGCTTTATCTCTGCAAAAAACAGATTCTCTCTTGCTCAGCAGCCATCAGTTGCCAATAGTTCCTTAGTTAGAGGTGGGATTTATATAATTTCCTACCCCATTGTTGCTGGGGTTTGGGCTGGCCTACTCTTGTCCTGATTGTGTGCATACAGACACAGCTGTGAGTTCATTTGTACAGCAGCCCTGTCTGCCCCACAAATGCTGCAGATGTCCACTACTTCTGACTCTATAATCTTCCCTTTCCACTTCCACAATGGTTCTAGAGCACTGGAGGAAGGGTGATAAAGATGTCCCATTAGAGATGAGTACTCCATAGTCCCTTATTCTCAGTGCATTGACCAGTTGTATGTCTGTGTATTAATCACTATCCACTGCAAACAGCTTTTCTGATGAACTGAGAGACGTACTAGTATGTAAGTATAAAGATAAGAACTTAAGAGAAGAGTTTATTACTAAGTCCATTTAGAAAATTATGGTCTTAGGTTCCCCTCTAGGGCCTAGGACCTATCAACCCACAGATTTGGGGCTCAGTTAATGGTAATAGGTGTGGGTTCTGTCTTTGGAGCAGGCTTTTTATACATCAGAATTGACACAGTGTCTCTCAGTGTTTTCTTGGCCTGTGTGAGTCAGGAATGGTTGCTTCTACCCTTCTTCTAACTGTTAGGGAATCCTTTCCACTTTCATCATAGGGATCATCTTTCCCTTGTTTTTCTGTAGGAATCTGATTTTCTGTTTGTGGCCGCTGTTGTAGTTTTGGCTTACCTATCCTCTAAGGTTTCTGAAAACATGTATGTGAGGTAAATGTGAGAGCTTCTCATTGTCAGACAGCTATATCCCTCTATGCTCCTGTGGAGAGTTACTGAATTATAGGTTAGCAATAGTTTACTCTGAGAATTCTGAAGATAACTTCATATTGTTACCTAGTTTCCATCATTAGGAGCAGACTTTCAGGCTATTAGCCAATGAACAATTTTCCCTCTGGTATCTTTGGAATATACCTTTCTCTGTAGTTTGGAAACTTCATGACCATGCTTAGATGGACTAACATTCTTCAGTTTTACTAGACTCCCAGTATGCCAAGCTTCACCTGCAGAAAATATGAGAAAACTATTTTATTGATTTCCTTCTCCTTCCTGAAGAATTCCTATTTTGTGACTACTGACTCAGCTTCATGTTTCTTTAAATGTTACTAATCAGTCCTACTTTACAGTCCTATATTATTTTGTATATATTTGTTTATATTCTGTGAGGTTTTCTCAATTAAAGCTCACTTATTTCTATTAGGTTTTGAATGTCTGCTAATATACATGCAGATATGCACATAGGTACAATGTGTATGTTATCTAAGAGTTCTTCTTGTTCTGTTCTCTGTATGTTCCTTATAAAATTGAACCATTTCATTCTAATTTTAAGATATGTTATCTTCTTTTATCATTGTGTGTGTATGTGTGTGTGTGAATCTCAATTTCTTTTTGTTCCCATTAGATATTCCTACACACTTTTTGTTTGTTTTGAGACAGGGTCTGTCAGTTACATAGCTCTGACTGTCCTGGAACTCGATATATAGACCAATCTGGGCTCAAACTCACAAAGATCCACCTGCCTCTGCCTCCCAAGTACTGGACCACTATGTCCAACCAGAAACACCTACAATTTTAATGGTTTGCCATAATACACATTCATACTATAGAGTTCTGGAGATTAGAAGTCTACCATGGATATGCAAGACTGGATTCCATTAGGGGTAGTAGAAGAGAATCTGTTTCACTGCGACCTAGACTCCTTGACTTGTGGTCTCTTTTTCACGTTAAACTGACCTCTGCTCTTGTCCCATCTCCTCTTGTTACCATGACCATTCTGTTTTCTGTTCTAAACTTTTTTTTTTTGGCTATACTGAAAGTACATGACAATCCAGGAAATCCTTCTCATTTTAAGATCCTTAGCCACAATTATAAATTTGCTTGTGCCAAGTGAAGTAAATACCTTGGGTTTCCAGATTAGGACATTGTAGGGGGTGTATAGGTAAATTACCCAAAGATATAGGAGCATTTGGGTACCCAATGCCTAAGGATAATTATGTTAACAGATAACATTAAGTTAAGAATATTGAAACAAGGACATCCTGGATTATCTGTGAGGGTTCTCATTTCAGTACACGCTACTTTGTCAGGGACAGAAGAGAAGATACATGCATGGAGCAGGAGGAGAAATTCTTGGGAAAAAAGTGGGACAGCGTCGGCACTGATGCCGGAAGGAACCCCTGGAACCATGGGAAGTTAGATAGAGTGAAGACATTCCTTCTCTAGAGTATCTAGAGGGAACCCAGTCCTGTTGGCACTTTGATGTGCCAGTAGTAGGAAACCAACAGAGTAACACATACCTGGGGAGAGGGGAGTGTCATACTATCTAAAAGAATATACAAATTAAAAAAACTTTACAATTTGTTTTATTTTAATTTAAGCATATTTGTGTTTGTCTCTGTANTATATATATATGCACATGTGTGTGGGTGCCCACAGAAAACAGATGAGGGCATTAGTTCCCTGAGAGCAGGAATTACAGGTGGTTGTGGACTGGTTGACACTGGTGCTGGAAACCAAACTAAAGTCTTCTGGAAGAGCAGCAAATATTTTTACACACCCAACCATCTATCCAGCTTCACTATATGGATTTTTTTTTTTTTACATTTCCTTCCCTTTGCTTCTTCCAAGTTTCCCTTTTTGCTGCTTGTTTTGTTTGTATCATTTCAGAAGTTGCCTCAGATGTCCGGTAATCCTTGGTGGTTGATCATAATTATGAGGGTGTACTTTGACAATCAGCAGCTCTGACCGTGTGGGTGGTGCATGTATTGACTTGGTTTGTATTTTACCATGACCTCCATGGTGAGTCATTTGTTGTGGCAGTTCTCCAATGTCAGTATGTTTGTGCTTTGTCCCTTAGGCTAGTTAGTTTCCCCAAAATAGACTATTGCCGTCTCCTGTTTTGATGGCTAATGTCCATCTGTCTTTTACGGGCAGAGGACTTGGGAGTTCTTACCAGTTGGTATCTTTAATAAATTAAGTATAGTATCTGTATTTCCACTCTGGTCCCCCTTCATCCTTACACTGGGATATGAATATATCCAAAGAGTAGTAGGCACATTGTCATCTGCTAGAGCCTAGCGGAACACTAGCTAAGCCCTCTGTACTGGGAAAAGCAGTTTAGGATCTAACTGCTTCTTGACTTTTCAGTCCTTCCTTTCATATGGAATTGTGGTTCACCCAGGTTCCTGAGGCTATTGAAAAGCTTATGGTTAACCCTAATGACTCAGGACTCCACTCACCTGGGTCTGATCATACAGTGAGCATTTGGTTTTGATTTTAATTTTACTCATGATGCTTCCTCTTCCTTTCTTGTTCTTTTCCATTGGATGAATGTATTTAAAAATCGATTACTGTGTGTCTAGGAGACTTTTGGAAAAGAACAAAAGAAATGTTTCTGGACACTATATTACCAAAAATTATCCCATGAGGAGACATACACTATATATTCTGTTTAATATATATTTCCTTGTTCCTTTTTTTTTTAGTGCCAGAAAATCTGACACAGTGTTTGTAGTTTTTTCTTTTTTTTTTGAGACAGGGTTTCTTTGTGTAGCCTTGGCTGACCTGAAACTAACTCTGTCAACCAGACTAGCCTTGGTTTTACAGAGATCTGCCTGCCTCTGCTTCTGAAGTGGTGGAATTAAAGGCATATGCCACCACATGTTTTTAATCAAACATTTTCATTTTGTCATTCACTGTAGAAATCTTATTTTTAAAATCTCTTGATAATTCTTTGAAAGATCTTAGCCACATTAGCCTATTTTCCTTCTGTAGAAAGACTGGCATATTTTGACGAGCTCCAAGAAAACTCACTTGTGATCCCATTGTCCCTGTTGACCTTTTATTGTATGTTATTCCTTATTTTGACTGTGTACATTTCTTCTAAAATACCATATCACAATACTACTGAAGGATTCTACTTTTAATTTAATATGTAAAACAAGATTATTTTTAATTTAATAAAAGTGAAAATTGTATTCAATCTTGTGATTACATTAGACAGTGGTTACAATTCTTTGGTAATTCTTGATTTAGTACTCTGAGTATTTACTGCTGCTCTTAGCAAGAATCCAACAAATACACAAGCTTGTTTATACTTGTGTATTTCTTCAGTAAACTTATAGCCTTGCACCAAATAATAAAGTTTAGTCACCAGTAAGCCACACAAACTACGTATGCAGCTTACAGTTTAGGTGGGTAGCAGGTGGGCTTCCTAGGGTTCTACAAGGACTGTGTGATGTCGGCACAGTGATGACTTTGCCTAAGGACGGAACTTTCAGAATCTATCCCCTCTTGTCAGGCACAGTTTTCTAAAAGAAAAACAAATTCTACTTAGAGTATTCAGGACAACACCTAGTGACCATAGTACACTTTCCGTATGGCTGTGTTGAATTCGTTGGCTCTGTTCTCAACTTGGGAGTACAGTCAGTTCAGACCTGATCATCTCATGGACAGAGTGCCCAGGGAGTCTGACGGTTTGAATCCAGGCATTCAAGGGGAATGTGAAGCAGTGATCTTGATAAGAAAGCTGCAGAGGGAGCACAGCCAGGGGAAACTGGGCAGCATCTAGAGATCACATATGGAGATGCTTTCCCACAGCAGCTGCCCCTTGGTGCGACCATTCGGCCACTGTGATGCAGCATTGTTTGGTGCATTGCAATGCCAGTCATAACTGAACAAGCAGTTCCAGAGTTTGGAATCATAGTTATCACCACAGATGCTGTTGGAAATGTCTATTGACAGTGAAAACAATCTGGAAATTAATCATCGGATATTAATTTAGAGCTCCAGATGGATCATCTTTAGTGTGTAAAGCTTTTGGGTCTATATTCTAGGGAGAACAATGAGCCGTTACCAACCTTGTAATGAAATCTTCACAACATTCACTGAGTAGCTGGAGAACATAACGGCCTAAGTTAATACCCTGGGGACACTCCAGTCAGAGTAAAAGACAACTTCCATTACTGGAAACTGTGACAAACACAATGGACAAATGAATTGCAGTGGGAGAAGCTTATTTCTGATGCAGAAAAACCTCATGATTCTGGAAACTAAGCTAAGAAAAGGTCCTGTCCTTTTCAAAAGGGACTTTCGACAGCATCACTAATCAAATTAGCTTGTACAAAGCAGTGTATTTTCTTCCTGTGACTACCCCCATCCTCTCTCTGATTAAGAAAGTCTTTGTATTCTGTCAGGCCAGCAGTTATTTCATGGCTGTAAACACACATCTGGATAACTGAGTTTTACTCCCCGTGTAAAGCTGTGAGTCTTGACTGCCTGTTTTGGCCTTGCTTCTGAGATCTACTTGTTGAGCTTTTAAGTACATTCAACATCGGTCTGGACAAGTGCTTATCATGACACTAGAGGAAACTGCCATCATTTTTTTAGGGTTTCCAAACCCTTTGGCCATTTTTCTCTTTAACTGCTTTTATTCTGATGCTTTTCCTCTAAAAAAGTTTGAATCTTTGGTGGTGGCACTTGCCTTCTATACAAGCACTTAAGAGGTAGAGGCAGGCAGATCTCAGGGAGTTCAAGGTCAGCCTGGTCTACAAAGTAAGTTCCAGGACAACCAGGATTGTTAAACAGAGAAATCTTGTCTCAAAAGAAAAATTTTAAGAAATCCTTTTGGAAATGTAACATCATCATCATGTTCAACAGTCCCAATTCTTCTCATCTGCTGTCACCCACTTTCCATCCGCTTCTTCTCATATTCTGATGGACAAAGCAGGCTTATCTTCTCCACTGGAATACTTGGAGGAGGTCAGATCCGTTGAAACCATGACAACCAGGGTAAGTTTACCTATCTCTCTTCTTATATGACTATACAAAAACCAGCATAGCACATTTAGGTACCCTTTACACTCAAAATTGGCACAAAGGAGACAAAGTAGAAGTTTTCTAGTTGATTCTCAGGCCATTGAACTACTATATTTCTCTGGAGGTCAGACAGAGAATGACTTACACTTAAAAATTAAAAGCCCTTTCAGAAATAGAATACTGCAACCATATTCTGTAACATTTCATTCAGTAACTTCCTCGGGGAAATGTCTCTGTATTTGTTTTGTTGTTTTGTTTTGTTAGTTTTTAAACTATTATTTTTTAAAATAATTTATTTTACACCCTGATCACAATTTCCCCTCTCTCCTCTCCTCCCACTCCCCTAAATTCCTTCTGTTCCTACCCACCCCCATTCACTCCTCCTCCATTTCTCTTCAGGAAAGAGCAGATCTCCCATGAGTATCAACAAAACATGGCATATCAAGTTGTAGTAAGACTAATCACTTCTCCATGTATCAAGTCTGGGCAAGGCAACCCAGTATGAGGAATAGGGTTTCAAAAAGCCAATAAAAGACTCAGAGACAGCTCCTGTTCCCACTGTTAGGAATCCCACAAGAGGGGCAAGCTACACAACTGTAACATACAGGGTGCCTAGGTCAGCCCCATGCATGCTCCCTGGTTGTCCATTTAGTCTCTGTGAGCCTCTAAGAGCCCAGGTTAGTTTCTTCTGAGTTTTCTTGTGGTGTCTTTGATCCCTCTGGCTCCTACAATCCTTTCTCCCCCTCTTCTTCAGGATTCCCCGAGATCCACCTAATGTTGGGCTGTCGGTCTGCATTTGTTTCCGTCAGCTGCTGGATGAAGCCCCTTAGACGACAGTTGGGCTAGGCACCAATTTGTGTGTATGGCAGAATATCACTAGGCATCAATACATTGACATTTTTTCTTTCCAGTTATGTTTGGTTCTATTCTAGGTCTCTGGGTCATCCAGCCTGTGGGTTCTGGGGCCCCAGGCAGTGTCAGGGATGTGCTTACTCTTCTGGTATGGTCTTTAGGCTAGACGGGTCATTGCTTGGCTACTTCAGTCTCTAGGCCACCCTAACCTGAGAACATCTCATAGGCAGAACAGATTAGGTCAAAGGTTATGTGGCTGAGTTGGTTTCCCACTTCCTCTACTTAAAGTCTTGCCTGATCACAGAAGATGACCACTTCAGGCTACTATCCACTATAGCTAGGAGTCTCAACTGGGGTCATCCTTGGAGATTCCCTTGCACCAGGTTTTTACCTAACAGTGAAATGCCCCTTCCTTCCCGTGGTCTCTTTCAGTACCCTTCTCCTCCACACCCTGCAGCTTGATTGCTCCTGTTCCCACCCCACCCATCCACGGTCCACTCATCAAATTTCTTCTATTTCCCCTTCCCAGGCAAATCTAGGCTTCCCCCCATGAGCCCTCTTTGTTACCTAGTTGCTCTGGGTCTGTGGATTGCAGTATGACTATCCTTTATTTTACAACTACTGTCCACTTATGAGTGTGAACATATCATGTTTGTCTTTCTCAGTCCGGGCCACCTCACTCAGGATTATTTTTTTTTCTAGTTCCATCTCTGTATTTGTTTTTTATCCATTCGTGTCTTGGTTTCAGAGGGCTCTAGAGGGAGAAGACAGCTGCTGTCTACAATTTTTCGGGCAATCCCTTTTCTGTCCGAGAAAAACGTGAGTCCTTGTTGGCTGAGTGGAGGACAGAGGACACTGACTGCCCTGGATCAGTCAGATTGAGCCCAACAATCATGGCAGGAGCTGGTATCTCATTTAGATTGCACCAAGCAGCAAAAATATATCCATATTCACTAAGTAACAAAGGATGGGTGTAAGCTTTTAACTGCATCAGCAGCTAAGCAGTGGCTGTTCATGAACGGTGTTTCCTATCATTGGCAACTCTCGCGATCATCTGGACCTAACTATAGCTGTATGCGGTAAGGAAGATGAAGAACCAATGCTCCTTAGAGCAATATACAGCAGCAGCTGGCGAGACAGCGCAGCAGCACCGTAGCTTTTGTGAGTGTTTGGGGGTGCCCTGATGTGGTTAAATGCAAACCAAGAGGTAAGGGATGCAGCCGTCTCGTCTCTGAAATCTTTACGTCTCAGGTAATTTGTGCCCCCTTAGCAGTTCTTCAAACTGGCAATGCTTCAAACCCTTCTTGCTCAACTGTGAGAGAGCTTAAACTCAGCCTGCAGAGGTGAACTTGGCACACTTCGACACTTTGCCACAATGGCCCTGGGGCAGCCAATCCTCTCTGCTTCTCAGGTTCTTCTTCCCCTTCTAGAGGAATCTGCATTTCAACACGATTCCTTCAAAGTCAATTCCCTCTCCAGCTCTTTATTTGTTCGGTGGGTTAACCACACAGAGATACTAGTATCTTAAGATATATCAGAGGTTAACTTAAGTGACTTACTTAATCGATGGGGTTTTGAATATAGAATCAGTGCTACATTGTGGACATATTGTGGAAGCCATTGGTGACAATTCCTTTAATTCTCTATATAGCTGTGTGAAAACATTAGGACATTTCTCAAGCTTTGCTATCCTCTTCATACTTTTCATATCCGTACTTGAAAAGCGTACATAATGACACCTGAGAGATAAAATTATTAGACGAACTATATCTGCCACCTTATATTAGGAACAAATGTATGGAAAAACTTTGTACTGTCACTATTGCAAAAAAAAATTACAGAATGTGTGGGTGCAAAAGATTCAAGTACTTTTTAAAACCTCGCCAGAATCAGGTGCTTCCTTAGCTGTGTTTTCCAGTGTCGACGTGATTGCTCCCTTCAGCATGATTTTACTTCTATAATTAAATTCAGTTGCATTGTTAGCGCACTGTTGACATTAACTTCTATTTCTTATATACAAGGCTGGAAATACACATACAATAATTTGAAACAGCTGCTTACAAAATTATTCCATACAGACAGTTTTTGTCTGTAGACCATTATGTCCTTCCATTTAGGCATGATTTGCAATGGTAAAAACTTATTATCTACAAAGTTAAATGGAGATTTACTGTCATACAGTGAATTTTGCTGCTGCATTAATATTGCACTTGACAAACATACAGTAGACAAGGAAAGCCAGGAGAGGTATTTCTTTAGGTCAGCAGTCATGCCCCATTGGCATGCATTCCAGAGGGGCAGAGACCACATGGCCACCTCCTGACACACTTTAAGCTCCACTTAGCTGACAGATCTCAGAGCGGCTGTTCTCCAGCTTCTCTTCCATCTTCTGTAATCTTGATGTAAGAATGACGTTTTGGGGCTAAGTGATATGGTACTCCCTGCTTCTTTGAACAGTTCTAATTCTGGCTAGCGGATAACCTGACATTACACAACCAATATGATATTACTTTACCTTAACAAAACAAAAACAAAAAACCTTTAGTCCCTTTGTCTGGTCCTGAAGGACACAGCCTGGTTATTTATTCAGACCTGGGCATGGTCATCCAAGCCTTTCAAGTTTTGATAGTTCAGGTTAAAGAAAGCATCCATTCCTGTTAGGAATGTGCATGGTTATGCAAAGAAGGAGGCATGGGACACTTTAGGCCTGTAGAAGGCACAAGCCTTATTCCAGCTCAGCATTCCCATGGGGTCTAGGCAGTTAGCTTTTGTCTGAAACACACATCTTCCCAAACTGTTCTCGTACTATAACGGAGACAAATGACTGGGATTTACTTATGAGAGTTGGAAAGCGATGGCAGCATTTCCAACATGAAGCATTTTCAAAGCCTTTCTGTTTGGAGGACGACTTCCAACTCCAGGAAATGCTAGTGGTTGTTGCGGTCGGTATTCCATTTTGTAAAAGTTAGTTGTCCTTCCTACACTAAACAAGTCATTTCTAAATAGCATGCAAAAATCAAAACATAGCGAAAGTGAGGGAAAGAAGTCAGCTGCAAAAGATTGCACATTGTATGACTCTATTCACATGAACATCCAGGCTAGACAGATCCATAGAGAGAGAAGGTCAGGGCTCCCTACGTGTGGGGATGGTGAAGAGGATGTGGGGAATGTGACTGCCAGGTTTCCTTTAGGGGTGAGAGAATAATTCCAATATTATAGTGAGTAATATTTAAACATGTTTAAATGCAGGGTATAAATGTATTTAAAATGCCAGAATTGTATACTTTTAAAAGAGTAAACCTGGGAGAGATGGCTGAGCAGTTAAGAATGCATGCTGCTCTTATAGAGGGCCTGAATTTGGTTTCCAGCACCTACGTATGAAGACTCACAACTCCCTGTAACTCCAGCTCCCGGGGCATCCACAGGCACTCATGCTAACAGACACACATAGACATATACACAACTGAAGTTAAAATTATTCTTTAAAAAAGCAAATTTTATGGCAAGAAAATTATATCTTGATACTTAAAATCATAAGAAAAAATTAGCAAATGACCAAATACCAAGAGACAACTCTACAAAACTGAAAAACCCTTTGTCCTTGTCTTTAGCGTCTTACAGTCTAAGAGTACACACTTAGAGGGATTGATTGGGACTGGCCTAAGGGTGATCATAGAGGATTAATTCCTAAGCACAAAATGAGGACAAAGCCAAGATATTTTGCTCAGTATTTGGGGATTTAAAGAGAGGTCCTTAGAGGGGACAGAGAAAAAAAGCACAGCATAACATTTGCAGTACCTCTAACCTGTTTAAGGCATTGTTCACACTCAAGTGGCTGTGGTGCATGTCTTTAATCCTAGCACTCAGGAGGCAGAGGCAGGTGGGTCGCTGAGTATGAGGCCAGCTTGGTCTTAAGAGGGGGTTACAGAATAGCCAAAGTGGAAACACAGAGAAACCCTGTCTCAAAAAAAAAACAATAAAAATAAAGAAATAAAATTAAAAAAACAATAAAAATAAAGAAATAAAATTAAATAAAATAAAAAAGAAGAAAGAGAACATTGTTCACTGTAGAGATGTGTGGGTCAACCCACCCGGAGCTTTGAGATGTTTGTTGGGCAGAATACACCGAGGTTATTGTACTAGGACGAAACTGGAATAGTAGAATGGCAAGGAGAGGAGAAAGTCATTAAAAGGGGAATGGAGGCGGAGGTCAAATGTTAATCTTAATTTGGAGGGGGTTGTATTTTAACACAGAAAGCTGCATGATTGTGGTCTGCCAAGTGCCTTCCCCTCAATGGTGCTCTCAGCTCTCAGGATGAAGTTAGATTGCCACCACCGCCTTAGTCCTCATCCACCTGTCTCAGAATTTGACGGTGGGAGATGCTCTGAGGTCAGAGGCTCAGGGGAAAGCTGTGAGCTAGATGAGAGGGCAGAGGCAGCGTGCATCACCAGGGTTGCTACTGGGTGGTTTCTACAACAGCATCAAGGCACTCATTTCCAGAGGGTCACTGAGCTGACATACTCTCATTCCTGTCTGAACTTCTGTCTAGTTTTAAAAGTGCAGCCTCTGTGGCTGTGAAGTCTAGAGTTTCCCACTGTCTTCCTCTCCTAGTGATTTGTGGCTGTTCGTAACTTGTCACTTCTCAGGAGAGCATCTGGCTGACTCCTCCCCATGTGTCTGAGGGATATGAGGATCCCTCCAGGCTCTGCCACTGCTTGGCATAGACCTGAAACCACATTCTCCGCATGCCCAGACGAGCACCTGGCAGAAGCATCTAGAGATATAGAGTCTGTTATTCTAAAGGTTTTACATACTGCTATAAATCAAAACTAAGACGACCATGTTAAGAACAATTCAATGATGGTAAGATTAATTGGTATAATAAAAAAGAAATACCAGTTTATCTATTGCTCTGTGAATGTACATGGCCACATGAATATATGCTTTATGTATACATCACAATACACAGTATGGGTATTTCTATTTGAAATAATACAGAATTAATTTTAAAAGTTTTTATTTGACACACACCCTACCCAGACACAAACCAGGAGAGGCCTGATCTTGCCCCAATAGTTTAGGCTTCCTATCTACAGAAGCAGCATAATGAGTCCATGGTGGAGGTAAGACAATTGTTTTCACTGTATTTGGTAACAGTTGACTGGGATATCTGCCCAAAGATGCTTGCATTGGAAGATAAGTTGACTTCAAGGGAGACAATACTTCAAAGACTTCCATGATCCCAGGAAACACAAAAACCTAACTGAAGCCAAATGCTCGCTGGAGATCACCTATTCTTCTGGGGAAGATGGAACCTGAGCAGTGATGACTATCAGCTTCATCTCAGAGTCTATAAATAATTCATAGAAGGTATCAATTTATTCATTAGGTAGGTGGCCAAGACTGAGTCTGGGTGCTTACCAATGACACGGCCCTGGATACCCACCCCATCCTACTGAAAGGATCCAGTTCTTGGCATGAGAAGCTTTGTGCTGATGGCTGGATCCACACCCTTTGAAACACATGCCACTGCTTTTGCATAGCTAATGTGAACATTGAGATGAATACATGGGAGAGACGTGTGTGAACTGGCTTTGCCCAGTGGGCATGCACACGTGGTGGAAGCCAGAGGCTCCAGATCGTGGTCATTTGGTGATTAAACTCACTTTAGACTACACAGAAATTGTTTCAGTGCCACTCATATTATTCTTAATTCAGAGTAAATCTTATGTTTCGAGAAGTAGATGCAGATAATCCTATGTTCTGCCAATTACATGGACAGTGATTTTTTTTTAACAAAGGCTCATAAATTCTCTTTATGATACTGTAAAACTGGAGAGCACATTAAGCATAAGCTTAATGTTACATATAATTAAGGCAAAGGATAGGAATGTAAAATATAAACTTTAAGATGATTGTATTACATAGTAGATGCACCCAGAGAAATGCTATATAACTTCCACCTCAAAGATGAAGGTAGGTTGAACAGTGATTGGAATGACCCTGGGAGAGAAATGACCTCTTGGCTGCGGTTTGGAGGATGCAGTGTATTGGAAAATGAGCTGTCATTTTAGGCTCTCCAGACAAACACTGTATGAGTAATTATAGCACATTTTCTACTTTTCTTATTAAATAATATACAATTAAAAGCACATTTGCCTTCTATTTGGTTGATTTAGATTACCAAGTTTGGCTCAACAAGCAAATAAAATGATTACTTATGCTTTTATTTTAGGAGTTATTAGGCCTTGTAGAATGACGTACACACCAAGGAGATGGTTTGGAAAAGTATCTAGCTTTGATCAAGGTATCTGGAAAGTGCTTATGACCCGTGTCCTTCCCAGGATCTGCTAAGCCCGAGCAAATGCTTCTAATTCCTTTTCTTTCAACCCCATGTTTATTATGGTGGCCCTGAGGGACTAACCTGGGCTACTCTTGATTTAGTGTTGGCATCACACACCACCCTCTCATATTCACAAATCTACTAGTGAGAGCCACATGGATTATGTGCCCAGAGGTGTAGTTATTAAGGTAAAAATGGGCTGGAAACCAATAACCTTTCATATTTAGAAGGAGACCTGTTCACAATCCTACCCTGAAAGGTTCATGCACTCATTTTATTGGAAGATTCTTGAATTTTTTTTATGACACCAAGCATAGTGTCATAGTCTTATAATCTTAGCGCACTGGAACATTATGAGTTCACAATAGGCCTAGGCTGCAGAGGGGGGCCCTGTCTCAAAACAAACAAAAATTAGTTTCTTAAGACCAGTTAATGTTTTAATTTTTAAAACATGCAAATATGTTGTGAGCCTAGCCTTTAATGGCTGAGCCATCTCCCCAGCCCAAGACAATTATCACGTGTACTCACTCATAAGTGGTTTTTAAACATAAAGCAAAG
>LOEQ01005434.1:78987-90053 GCA_001685075.1 Bramus lutescens
GTCTGGTGCCCTCTTCTGGCCAGCAGGCATACATACAGACAGAATATTGTATACCTAATAAATAAATAATAAAAAATGTTTAAAAATAAAATATTGACCTTGATGTCATACTCAAGTGAAAATGAATTTTTAAGATTTCAACCCATAGATTTTATTATAAAGAGAAAGTGGAACTACAGCCAAAGGAATTATGTACGAATCACAGGCCATTACCATTTACTCACACTAAAGGCTTCATCAAGTTGACACACTGTGCCCACCAACCTACCAGGAGAAAAACCACTGCATAGTTGAGAATCAACTGAATACATTTAAGTTTATGAAACCTCCATGCTTCTGGCTGCTTATGTGGTCATAATCAAGTATAATCAAATTTCTTTAAATGTATCTCAGCATTCTTATGGAGATCGTATGAATTACTTTTTATGCAACAAAAAGTACCTATTTTTATTACCTGCAATAAAGTGAACATTGTGGATGTTATACATAAATGGCCTGAGGGAGAAAATCTTGGTTTGAGATATGAAATGTCTTTTCATAACTTAATCTAAAATGCAATTTTCCCAGATGGATTTTACAGTATTAGAAAAAAGGCTTTTTACCGGCTAAATTAAAACAGTTCTTTGCAGAAGCCTACAGTATTTGTTAAGTTGCCAATCAGCACAAATTAAGTCCCAGACCTAACCTAAGTGAACATTGCCACCATGTACAAATCTGCCATAATTCTTTCTCTCAATGTAGTTGTTCTTTCTGTTAGAGCTAAGGAATTATGCTGATTTATGTTGTAAGTAGATTTATAGATTACCCTTGATACATTGTAAATGTGAACAAGTTGATTGTGTATTATTGAGTGTGCTGAGGCTCAGTGATCTGTTATCCACTGAGCAAATTCTTTACAATTCAGTGAACATAAAGAAAAGTAGCAGATTGTGCTGTTAGGAACATAGTTTGTATTGGTGAGGGGAAAATGAGCCTGGCTGTCCATTTACCAAGTGAGTGGATCATCAGAGGAATATGGGAGTTGGCAATAGTAGTTACTATAAAAATAAAAACATGATAAATGGTTCAGACCTGGAAGTGTTGCCAAGCACATTCTATTCGGCAGGCATGCTCAAGTTCCTGGTGTCTTTAGCAGGTTTTGTGGGGTGGGTTCTGACAATGTCTGAATCAACTCCTTAAACTGATATGATCTATCAAAAATGCCTTCACTTTCAAGAGTCATCAGAAATTTAAATATNTATATATATAATAAAGTCAGGTATGATGATTCGTCACTGTAACCCAAGTATTCATTAAGAGGATCTTGAGTTCCAGGCCAGAGGTGGCTACATAGGGAGTCTCTGTCTCAAAAACAAGCAAGGCAGCAAGCAAACAGCAACAAAAGTCAGAGTACCATTCGCAGGGCAGTTATTCCTTGATTTAGTCAAAACTGTAGGATGGGGTGCAGCTGATTTGTTCTGGGATGTGTGCTTTTGAAGTTGTTGTTCCATTTGCTTATTTTAAGTGCAATAGTCCTAGCGCAGATATCGGTGATTTCCTTCTGTTTTTGTTTCAGCATTTGCCTAAATGAAGGGCAGTGTTTGGTGTGATCTTGGCTTAAGCTTTTACAACACTAGGTGCCTCTTCTCTCATTTGATGCCAAAGTCTTAGATCTGCGAAGAGAACTCTTATTGGACAATGCACATTTAGACCCATTTTTTTTTAAATTTCCTTGGAATATTCAGTGGAATGGAACTAAAGGGACAAACTAAAGATGCAGCATACCATTGGGTTTTGTTTTCTTCCTTATTTCCATTACAATTGTTTCCAGTAACTTCTCCTAATGCTTTAAAGTGAGACTCAGTGCATCTGTAGGGAAGACTTATGGGCATAAAAGAAATTAGTCTAAAATAGGTTGTACAGCTCCAACGTAAACCAGCCCAACAAGATGGATGAGTGTATTTTGGCATCTCTATAAGGTCCTGCTTGTTTATAGGCGAACAGTACATAGCACTTGTAACACACACACACACACATACACACACAAACAGCACATGCATAAGCACAAAACACACACATACACACAATGCACTCACATACATACACACACTCACACAATACACACACACATACACAATGTACATGCTCCCTTGCACACACAGGCACACCCTATCACTCTGCCCAGTGTCAATAGAGTGGCTTGGAAATGCTTATGCAGTTATTCTTGACTTTGAATATTATAAATGTTTTGTTTTAAGTTTAGCTTAGATTGGATGCTGATCAAATCTTACTCAAAACAATACACTTCCTGTAACTTTCACACTTAAAACGTTTTTAAAGGCCTACTCCTATTTTCCCTGCTCAAATTAAAATGCTCTAAAATAGAGAAACATGTTTGTAAAGGCATATTTTCACATCTATTTACCCAATGCAAAATACAGTTTCTTCAGGTAAGAAACGATTGAAACATTTACTAGAATTTCAATGCCTTCTTTTACAAAAATAATTTTAAAAACCCACCTTATTATTAAAATACATTCAAAAACATTGGTGACAGCAGAGAGAGTTCGTCCCATGCATTGTTGAGATAGTGTCAGAGCTGAAGGACTATGTGGTTAATTCTGCTTGTTATGCCCACCAGGAGAAACCACTTGACAACACACCTTCCCAGTAGGCACTCTATTTTATTATTTTTTTCATTTTCATTTTCTTTCATTTTATATATCAACGACAGTTTTCTCTCCTCCTCCCCCTCCCCCCTCCTCCACTCACCCACCATCCACTCCTCAGAAAGGATGAGGCCTTTCATGGAGAGTCAACAAAGTCTGTCACATCACTTGAGGAAGGACCAAGCCCTCCCCCTTGTATTGCGGCTGAGCAAGGTATCCCTCCATAGGGAATGGGCTCCAAAATGTCAGTGTATGCTCCAGGGATAAATCTTGCTCCCACAGCCAGTGGCCCCACAGACTGCCCCAGCCAACACAACTGTCACCCACATTCCTAGTTTGGTCCTATGCAGGTTCCCCATCTATCAATCCACAGTCAATGAGCTCCTGCTAGCTCTGGCCAGCTGTCTCAGTGATTCAGCTGTTAAAGGCTAGGCTCACAACTGATAGGCACTCTTTATGCAGCTGTATAACTCTAGCAGATGAGAAGCTAAGGGTCTGGAGAGATGGCGCAGTGGCTAGAGTATTGTAGAGGTCTTTGATTTGATTCCCAGCGTTTGCATGGTGGCTCAGAAACCTCTGTAACTCCAGTTCCAAAAAAATCTAATGCTCAAATATGACCTCCATGAATAGCAGGATCTCATGTGGTACACATACAATACATATATGCAGGCAGAACTTTTATATACATAGTAAAATACATACATCTAAAAGCCTTTTTAAAAGAGGGAAGGTATAAAATAATCTCTGAACACAGATTATTACCAGTTTGACATTTATTGAAAACACATTACAATTGTTTCTAATGTCTAGTATTATTTCAGTGGTGAAGAAGAAAATGCCAGGCTAACTCAAGTCAGAGAGTTTTTACAATGACATTGCTAGTGAGTTACAAAAAGCTAGCATTAACTGTAATACTGTTGTGGAATATGCAATGCATTAAAATTTGATGCATTTCATAACATCAAAAAATAACTGAAAATCTAAAAACCGTGTTTGTATATAGTTGTATGTATGGAAAATATTTGACTTTTAAGTTAATTTTGTACCACTGTTCAAAAAAGTCTATTTCTAAATGCATATGTTGTTTTTTATCAAAGTGATATGCATATTTAGATATAATTTAATACAGTTAAATATAAATTCATGTTTATGACCTTATAAAAATAGATATAAAAATAGAGTATTTGAGGAGGTGTATATTCAGTCTAAAAAACTCATGGGTCAATAGATCAAAACAGTTTTATTTTTTATGGCAATGAATTTGAGGTATTTGTACATTTAGTAATCTTAGCTACATACTGAGTTAGGCCTCTCAGCTTCTTCTTCTCAGGCTCAACTCATCCTTTAAAACCCACCATAGATAGTAGTGAGATGTCATCTCGTAAAACAATTTGTATAATAAGGTAATTTTCCTTTTTGTACCTAAAAAGACAGAAGTGAAAGTTCTCAAGGCTAGAAATAGGTGTGTTCCCTACTTATGCTACAATTTTCATAAAAATTCTTGTAAGGCTACTTTAATTTAAACACTTTTTTTTCAAATAAAATGCAGATACTAGTCACATAGTACTATTTGTGGGTACATAGAAAATTCTTATACATTTGAGAATCTGCAGTCCTTTGCAAAAATATCTAAAATGTAACCGTCGTCCTAGATGAGATACATCTAAAGGAGCAAGGGAAAGCGTCTTCAGAGATAGCATCCACAAACATAACAAAGTAACCGATGGGGAACTTTATTTTGTTCCACACTTTAAAATTATGTCTATCAGCAGTTTAGACTGTGCTCCCCATCAGGGCTCATAGTTTGGTGTAGAGGGATGTTTGTGGAACTCATAAGAGCACAGAGTTCAATACAATATCGCTTCTTATCACACACAGAGAATTTCTTTGAATCTCCCTGCAAAGCATCTCTCATGTTCTTGCCCTTCTATTACAAACTTAAAAGTATAACAAGAAATGTTTCTCATAAGCATTAGATCTTCAAAGCCCAAACCACCACAAATAGCCCGCTTTCTCCTGGTAAAGAGAATGTTTACCTCCCTCCATGTGGAATGTAATTGCTTCTTCCCACGTTAGCGTGCCTATGGAGAGGATAGCACCAGAACAGCATTACCCCATGCCCATATTGTTACATTTCCAGAGTTTTGTTTATCATTGCACTACAACACCTGCTCCATGTGGTCCTAGTTTGTGATCACCTTTCAAGTGATCTCCTTATAGTTCTGTCCTTGGGTCTAAAACCAAGGATGGATGCTCAAGGTCACTTTTGAGTGTGTTCTGTTATAAGAAAAAGGTGTCATTACTCTTTTGTATGCTGCGTGCTTTGGTGTGCATGCTTGCACTGGTGAGTGTGCAATCATTGCCAAGCATGTGTGAGGCACATTCGGTTTTCAGACCATTGTCCAGGCTTATCTGGATAAGATAGGCTTATTTCTGATTCTGAATTCACCTCTTCTTCAGGGAGCCTGTGCAGACTGCTGATTTGCACACATCCTGCTGAACAGGATTTCAGAACAAACCTGATTTATTGGCCCTCTGACATGATATGGCGAATGAACATTTGGGACAGAATTTTGTTGGTGCCGTTTGTTTTGACTGTTGAAGTATTTTTCCACAGTATGATTCTTCGATCTTTTCATCTTGAGAACGTGGTGCTCTCTGGATAACTTCGATTTAACAACCTGCAAATAAAAAATAAGAAATCAGAGGTGTAAAACCCCAAATATTTGAACTCCACATAGACCAATATGACTAATGTTCTTGCTTGCACTGTACTGCTGCCTCACATATACTGCCTGAATGGCACAGAGATGATTTACATAAACAAGAATTGCCATAACCTGTTTTCCCAGAAGACCAGAGCTGAAGTTAGAAGTCCTGTCACTCTTTACACCTTGAGTCTTCTGTTACCAGTGAGACTGGGGAACTGTTCCACACGATGCCTCTTTCACACAGTGTGTGTGTGTGTGTGTGTGTGTGTGTGTGTGTGTGTGCATGTGTAAGCGTGTGTGTATTGTATCAGATGCGGTATCTTATGGTTTGACATTATCCCTCTACAGTAGAGCAGACACTGTTGTGAGTTTCTATGTCATTGTTTCAAACTTGGTACTTTAAGTCTGTCATGGAACAAAATGACAACTTGCATTATTTTCAGAGAAAATAAAAGTACCTTTCCCCTTCTTACCCCAAAGATGACAGTGTCATAGTTAGAAGTTGTATTTTTTAGACAGTTAGTAAATTATGGAACTTACAAAAATAGCCTATGCTTTAAGTCTCCTGTGTTTTTGTATGTACATATGCCTTTATTTCAAGCATTATTTTGAGTAGATGATATTTTAAAGCATTCATCGACCCGAAAGAGTTTATAATCAGAAGTTTCCTTCCCATCTCTTTCCCTATCTCAGCCACTTACCATTTTTGTGTAATTCATGGCTACCTTGTAAATATCCACACTCATACATACATAAGGCTATATTTATGGTTCATGTTTACATTTTCAATATATTGTCCTGGTGGAAGCCTAAATCATTATCTTATGCCTCCAAGCAAACAGAACTCAGGGTGTCAGAATTAAAGGATTGGGAAAGTCAAGTAGGGGACAAGAAAGAAACTGGGGAGGGGTAAGGTCCCTGGGAAGTCAGACAATAGCAAGGAAGAAAATACTAGATGTGATGCTCTGAAGCATCAAATAGCAAAGAAAGAACTTCCTCATGTTCGCCATGCAGGTCTAGTTCATTGATATAATGTCAGTTCCTGGAACACTGGAAAGTATTCCTTGATAACAACTGGAAGTATACTATGTCACATAGATTTTTCTATTCTTTCAGGTGTAATTCAATAATTAAGGCACACATTATTTGATCCCATATGAGAGAATGAATGCGATGAAAACAGTTCCTGCAAACAAAGTCGTATATTGGGGGAAAACCCATGCATTTGAGAAATAAACATTATAACTATATACTTTAAGTAAACAAAACTATTTTAGAAAATCATTGAAACAGAAACTTTGTAAAGATCTATACCAAAATGTTAGCAGAGTTACTTTTCAATATAAGGATTCCATGTGGGTTTAATGTGTCCTATTAACTTTTCATCTTGACTTTGAAAAAAAAAAACACCAACATAATCAATGTGCATGTTCAGGCAACAGAAAAAAAAAAGAAAGACGTTAGAGTTGAGGAAAAATTTGCCAGTACTGTATTTCAAAACCAGTAGCCTTAGCTAAACCCCAGGGTGTAAATCTCTTTCTGAGAGAATGCTTGGCTCTTCCTCTCTCAGGCTCTAGGATCAGGTGACTCTTACGAAGGGCAGTGAAAACATTCAGTTGTGACAAAGAAACTCTGTGGGTTGTGATTCAGGCTCAGCTTGCCATTAAGCTTGGGCTGACTTTCCAGATCTCAAGGGAGATGCTTCTTCTAGGTCCTTCTACCCCCAGGAGATTACATCAACACTCACAAATGATAGGCCCGAGAAGGGACCAATGCATCCCTGAAGATCTTCTGTAGTTTGGAGGGGAGTGTCCTCATGTAACATTAGTAAACAACATTCTAAATGTTTATATATGGAAACATTAAAGCATAAATATGGCACACAATCTTGAAATAATATTATTCCAGTGTTCTGCAGCCAAAATGAAGGCAATTTTTAAATATGATTTTATCTTATTTGGTTTCTGCAATTGCCATGATGGTCTATATGCTAATTACATGTAAAATGAAAGCAAGTCTATCACAACACACAAGGCTAGAGTGATTTAAACCTTATTTTAATACTTGGGGCTGATGTATTTGTTACTCTTAAGTAGATTTGTAGGTAGGATATTCAAAAATATGTACTTCAGTATCTCTGAGATAAATAGATTTCACCTAAAGGTAGGGTCAGCGTTTTGCATTGTCTCAGTAGGAAACTTGTTAATTTACTTCTGATTTTAGACAGTTGATGTTAGTCTCGGAGAAAGGGAGATGAGATGACGGGCTCTCCCAGCAGTTTCGGAAGGGTAGGCTAATTAATACTCCTGAATTACTAATGTTCCTGTCAGACGTTGTTTGAAATGGACTCCTGAATGTCCAGGTCAGTGAATGGGCCTACCACACTTGGTTCACTTTGCTTTGATTTTGGAAACTATTTTTTAGGGAATAATAAAAGATCGTGTTTCCAAATCTTTTTTGTAAAGTCACTACTTATTTGATACTGAATCCTGAATGGAGACAAAGAGAATTATTCCATTTTCACTTTACCAATAAATATATACATGTGAACATTCCCTCAAAACTGCTATGTGGATTAAATCCATTAAGATACCCTGTAATAGTATATGCCACACCACTGGCAATACAATTTACTTCAGGACAGAAAACCACTTCAACATTATGAAATATTTCATTACAGGAAATTGCCAAAGCATTATGTAGAAATGTACAAGCATTTATTCTGAAAACTTAAATGAGTCTCCTAAAAATGATTGTATATTCTAAAGCTGATGTTTAAGAATGATAAAGCTTTTCCATAGTCTATCAATAATTAAGATAAAATATTAAAAACATCTCTTGCAAGACCAAATAACTAAGCTCCATAATGATCTACCGGCTGCAGGCGGAGAATCCTTCACCAGGTTAATGAGGCACAAATGATTCATGGACCAATAAAAAGATAAACCACATCAGGTCTTCACAGTTGGTTAGAGTTGCTGTGCAATTGAGGGATGCACGTCAAACTCTAAATACATGCCAAGAATCAATACAGGGCCAGGTTGTGATGGCTCACACCTTTAATTCTAGCATTGGGAGGCAGAAGCTGGTAGATCTCTGTAAGTTTGAAGCCAGCCTGGTCTACAGAGTGAGTTCTTGGACAGTCAAGGCTACCTAGAGAGAAACCCTGTTTCAAAAAGCAAAAACAAACAGACAAACAAAGAGTCAACAGGAAAATAACCACACTCATTTGAGAACAAAAAGTACTGGTGGTTGGTGCGGTGGGCTTCCTGTATGAGCTGTTTCTCCATAAGTATGAAAAAGTCTACCCTCAAAATTCATCAGGACTTGATTCATTCTAGCCAAAATGAAAATATTCTTTGTTAAGAGCTTTGCTTCTTTTTTCTTCCCACACAGTCTTCTCCACTGTGTGTGTATGTGTGTATATGTGTGTATGTGTGTATGTGTGTGTATGTGTATGTATGTGTGTATGTGTGTATGTGTGTGTGTGTGTGTAGAGGGTGGAACACTTGAGGAAAGAGAATAAGAGTAATGGTGGTGATCCTTATCTTTCCCCAGCTTTATTATCTGTGATGTGGGGTGCATCTGTGTGTGTGTGTGTGCATGTGTGTGTGCATCTCTTCTTATAATTGAACCCAGGACCTGGTACATGCTAAGCATGCAGAGCCATTGAGCCATAACCACAGCCAATGCTCACAGTCTAAGTCCCAGGTCTGGCTGTGTTCTCTGAAACCCTCACTGTCCTTCAGAAAGATGACTGTCCTGTCTAGTTTTCATTCTGCTCCTCACAGATACATGCTAGCCAGGGATATCTTTCCCTAATTCCTCTATAACCCAAAATCTAGGGAACAATTCTAATCCTGTTCTCATCCTGATTGTCAACAGGATATTTATACAGCAGAAATGATAAGGCATTCGTCTTGAATCAGGGTCTACCAGGAGCAGGAGGAGAATAGTGTGCTTTGACAGTGAGCCCCAGGTTTGGGCTGAGGGCTCCTGTTACACATGGCTTGTGTACCCTACTGATGGATAGGCATTCTGGTCAAGCTGCATGAGTTACCAGGGCCAAGAAGCCTTGTGGGGAAAAACCATAAACTTTGCTTTCTGCTTGACTGAAGATATAGTTTATCAAAGCACATGGATTAAAGGGTAAAGTTATCTGACCGAGTTCCATGGTCTGCAAACAAACTATAAGTAAATGCTCAAGAAAAGGTCCTGTTTCACCAAATGGCCCAGATCATTGGAGCCTAGGCTTTGGAAGTCCAGTGGCCATCAGTATGGAGAGAATAGATCAAGTCTACAAAGAACTGTGCAGATGTGTGTCTGAAAACATGTGCTGGGCAGAACAACGGAAACGAGTGAGCAAGACCAGTGCCTGGGAGCTGCAGTGTGTGTGTTTACATCAACCAGATGGTGACCTGTGCTGAATTAACTCAGTAATCACTGAGTTCCCTGGAATGGCTTGTCCCAAAGATGCCTAAAGTCACACTGTTGGACATCCAGGAGTTGAGGTGCGTCATGAGTGGGTGGAGGCAGATTGGGATTATGGGGTAACACACAGAACTGAACACATCAGTGGGGCTCACTTGCCCAATTTCTGAGCTCAGAGTTCTGGATGCAGAGGGTTTGGGACAGAATCTGGAATTAATCACATGTTCAATGTTTGTTAAACTGCCAAGTATATTTTAAATTGTATTATTATGTTTATACCTACATTAAGGAAGAAAGTTTCTTGATGGGGAGCAAACATCGATGCTATTCTTTCTGTAACTTGATTGAAAAATTTGAGTTAAAGGGGTCAGCAAGATGGCTCAGTGGGTAAAGGAGATTGCCACTAAGTCTGACATCCTGAATTTATTTCCCCAGGACCCACATAATGGGAGGAGACAACTGACTTCTGCATGCGTTTTCTGACTGACACACATGTACACAAGCAATATAGATGTATGCATAAAATAAACAAATGAAGACATTGAATTAAAAATATTTTTAAATGTAGGTTAATATATGCAATAGTCAATACTGTGATGGAAAGTACAATGCTTATTCTACAGATTTAAAAGCATTTCCTATATTCTCTTTCCTTTTAAAAATTTTTGTGTAGAAATAAAGAAATTCTAAATTCCATCCAGTGCTACACAAATCTGGTAACTCTAAGTATTGAAAGCCCAATATTTTTAAATAAATTGTATTGAAATCAAGAGTGTAAGTTTAAAATGGAGCTATGGAGCAAGGGGCCCTGATCCTGTATCAGAAGATCCATCGGAGGGGTGAGTGTGTTCCTGACCCGTGGAAACGGAGCACAGACATCTCTCAATCCCCTAAACTTCCTGCTCATTATGCAGGGACTCCTAACCCCAGCTACTACCCCTAGCTTCCTACCCCATCCCAGCTTACATTCAGGCACCTCCTCCCTTCCCTTCTTTGGGGCCACAGATTCCCCCAGCTCAGCCTCTTTGGGCGCTGGGACATGGTGGTGAGTTCAACCAGGTGGGAATTCCTTTGTTTTAAGAGCCTGCCAGCAGCAAGGTAGGCCTTTTGTCTGCTTTGTCTGCGAGGGCCCTGTCCAGCAAGGGGCCCTAATCCTGTACCAGAAGATCCATTGGAGAGGTCCCTGGCCAGCAAGGGGCCCTGATCCTGTACCAGAAGATCATTCGGAGAGCATTTGTAGGAAGAGATGGGCAGGCGCCAATGCAAGAATTCTTCC
>LOEQ01005435.1:15030-42656 GCA_001685075.1 Bramus lutescens
CATACACACAGACAGAATATTGTATACGTAATAAATAAATAAATATTTTAAAAAAGTTCTTGGTAATACTGGTCAATACTGAATTAAATAGACACCTCAGGAAGATTCTGGGTTCCTGTCTCCCAGAAAAAGGAATTGACTAGAGACAGTAGCAGACATGGAAACAGTTCATTAGATAAAGATACACTTCCAAAGGAGGAAGTAAGGCAGAACAGAAAAAAAAAGTTTAAAAGCTCAATGATCATTATGTAAAGAATCGCACGTTTTGTCTTAGATTTTCCGGGCTTTGGGGATCATTAGCACAGGTTAGACTTTCATGTTCACGCTGTGTTACATGTCCTTTTTCTTTAAGTTGACTGATTCTTTGACAAATTCATACATTTATATAATACTCTCTAGTCCCACAATTCTCTCTGATCTCTCTTCTCCTACCACCACCATCATCTTTCCATTCTAACAAGTCTCCATACCACTTTTATGTATTTATTTTTGCTTTGTGATCCACTCAGTTTAACCAGGGTCACTTATGAGAATACATACATGTGAAGCTATGGCCTTTGTTAGAGTTTTGGTTTGCTGTGATAAAAATCCAAAAGTAACTTGGGGAGGAAAGAGTTCATTTCTTCTTAGGTCACAGTTCATAACTGAGGTAAGTCAGGGAAGGAGCTGGAGGCAGGAGCTTGGAGGCAGAAACTGAAGCAGAAGCCATGGAAGAGTGTTGCTTATTGGCTCACTCTACTGGTTTGTTCAACCTTCTTTCATAAATAGCTCAAACTCTAGGAGTATCACCCTCCACAGTGGGCTGGCTCTTCCCACATCAATCACCAGTTAAGAAAATGTCCCACACACCTGCCTATAAGCCAGACTATGGAAGCATTTTCTTCTATGATTCTTTCTCCTTGGTTAGCTCTAGATTGTATCAAGTTGACAAATAAAAAAATCAACTTACCAACCAAACAAATAACTATACCAAGCCAAACCAAAACAAAAAATCACTTACTAGGACAGCTCTCCACCCACACATGAATAACTCACCAGTGACTATATCACTGAGTACAATAATGTCTTGTCTCCCCTTGCTCACCTCCCTCCCCATAATGCTCAAATGCCATTGACTTCCATGGTCAGAGTGAAGACCTATAAGCCCCTGTGAGTCCATGTGCATCTATACTTACTGTCCCAGAATTGTGTATGAACTACGTAGACAGCCACAACTGCTGTGAATTTGAGTGCCACAACCATATCATGTCCACAAAACACTACTTACTCTATGGACCATTTTCCTATGGTTAAACTCTTATATTCTTTTGTCTTCTTTCAAGTGATGTGAACTGAACTTGGCAAGAGGAAATGTTGGTATCTTGTTTAATGTTGAGTTCTCAATGCTCATTTTTCTTAGCATTTTTCGAGCATGAATTTATAATAATAATTAGTTACCACACAGAGAAGTTTCTTTAATCAAGGCTGAGGAAGCACTAATCTATGGATATAAAAATAAAGATTTGAGACACAGTTTGACAATATGTCCATTTAGCAAAATGTATTTGCAACTTTGGTGGTTTGATTAAGATGTCCATGGTTATCTTGGCATCTGTGTACTTGTCCCTCAGTTGGTGGTGAGAGTTAAGGAAGTATGGCTTGGTTGGAGAAGGTGCGTCATTGGAGACAAGTTTTGAGAGTTTGAAGATCATCCTATTTTGAGTTTACTATGAAGGCTTCCTGCTTGGGTTACAATATGTGAGATTTTTAGCAGGTTGTTACAGCTGTCTTGCCCACATTCTCTGCTCTGACATCATGAACTCTATCCCCATGAAACCACATGTACAAATAAACTCTTCCATCTATTAAATGTCTTGGTCATGGTGTTCTATTACAGCAATAGAAAAGTAACAGGAATGAGTCAGGACTTTATTTAGGAAAGGAGGAGGGCAATACTTAGGAAGAGAGGGAGGAAGATAACTGTATTTGTTAGTTTTCTATTACAAAGATAAAACACCGTGACTAAGGCAACTTACAGAAGAAAGTGTAACCTGGATCAGCAGGTTATTCTTCAGGGACTAGGTGCTAAGGAAGAGGGCTGGGAATGAGAGAATAAAGAAGATAGGGAAGTTGTGACAGGAGATCTTGGATTACATGATGCCTTATACCAATCTAATTTATTAAGAAATAAAGAAAAGAAAACCAGCCTACAAATCACAATCCCAGAGATCCTAGAAAACAGTAAGGACCCTAAGAGATATATACATGGATCTAGTCTTCATGGGAAGTAGTGAAAGACAAGATTTCCTGAGTAAATTTGGGACCATGGGAGAGGGTTAAAGAAGTGAGTAGAGCAGAGAAAAATGTATAGCTCAATAAAATCAATAAAATAAAAAGAAAAAATAGAGCATCGTCTATACAATTTAAAGGGGAAAAATGGAACAGATTCACAGAATCTAATTAAGCAATGCTTCACAAAAGGAACATAGAATCTCAAGTGTGTCACCAAATCAGAAGCACAATGACTTTGTAACTGATAACTTTATTCTCATCCAGGGGAAATTTTAGGTTCTCAGGAACCAATACCTTTACTTCTTTGAGGCCCTGGCCCTAGTCCTGTTCTAGACCTTTCCAAGTCTGCACCTAAGCCAGGGAACAGAACTAGTGTTCTCTTTGTTCTTACCAAGGCCTCTGAGAAAGTCTTGGATTAGTCTGACTCACAACAGAAGGGATTATTTGGTTCTAGAGGGATAAGAGTCTATCATGGCTGCAAAGCATGACAGCAAGCAACAGACACAATAGCTAGAGAAAAAACTGAGATCTCATGTCTTGAACCAACCAGAGAAAGGACAACTTGGGATGGTGGGTAGATTTGAAACTGCAAAGCTGATCCTCAGTGACATATTTTCTCTAACAAGATCACATCTCTTAAACCTACTCAAACTGTACTACCATGTGTGGATCAAGCATTCAAATAGATGATCCTTATCATTCAAACCACTACACAGAACAACAGAAGTAGGTTCACCCCTAGTGTCTATTACCTCTCCAGCCATAGGCCTTTGATCATGTCCGCAGCTGTTTGAACACTTGGTCCCCAGCTGGTGGTGTTCTTTCGATAGGTTTAGGGCATTAATTCTTTTGTTAGGGGTAGGCCTCAGGTCAAATTGGAAATCAGTTGGTGATTCCCTTCAAATAGTTGTGCCATTGTTTCACCAGTAAGCATCTCTTACAAGCAAGTTGTTATTCTAGAACACAGGGGATAGATCTGGGGAAGAATGTTGCTGACTTTTCTTCCCCAGATGCCAGAATAGTGACTTCCTACACTTTGAAGTCTGTATAGCACCAAGGAAACTTCCAGGTCAGTTCTAGCATATTTTCTCTGTATTCTTTGACCAAACGTGCGGTGTCTTCAGCAATAGGATCACCCAATTATGAGTAACCAGTAGCAATGGCCATAACCTCTAAAATTTGAGTGACCCCTGGCACATCATATCTCATTAGCATCATACATCTCTATAAAGGGGTGTGTATTTTACCACTTAATGAACTACAGGTCACCTTCAGACAGTTTGGCGTGTCTTTGTTCTTGAATTGTTTGTATTATTTCCTTCAATTCTTTTCACAGTCCTCATTTAGGTATTTGTTCATATCTTCTGTCATATTATTGAATATTATTTTTGCCATTTTTCTTCTTTTAATTATTTTATTGAAAAAATTTTTCATGCAATATATTTTGATCAGGTCCTCTCTCTTAATTTCTCCCAGATCTTCCTCATCTTCCTACCTACTCAATTTTATCTCCTATTCGAAACAGAAAAGAGAGAAAACCACAAGAAAAAAAAACAAGAAACATAAATAACCCACAAAATAAATATTAAAATAAACAAAAGACCGATTAAAACAAAAAATGTGAAAACAAAGCAAAATAAAACAAAATGTCCACAAAAATACCACCAAGTTCATTTTGTCTTGGCCAACTACTCATGGACATGGGGCCTTTCCAAAGTGTGGCTAATATATTCAGTGCGTCACCATTGGAGAATACTAATTTTCCTTCTGCCAATGGGTTACCAGTGGTTGATAGCTTTGTCAAGAATTGGACCTTGTGCCCACTTACTACTTTCAGTACTGGGACCCTGTCTAGATTGACACTTGTGCAGGTCTTGTGCATGCTGCTACAGACTCTGAGTTCATATGTGCATTGGTCCAGTTGTGTCCAGATGACACTGTTTGCTTGGCTCATACTTCTGACTCTTACTATCTTTCTGCCTCCTATTCTTTATATCTCTTTATACCTTGAAGGGAGAGATTTGATGAAACCATTCCATTTAGGACTGCATGTTTCAAAGTTGCTCACTCTGTACATGGGCTTGTTGTGATTTTGTGTGTTAATGCTCATTGACTGTAAGAAGAAACTTCTCTGGCGTGGGTTGAGTAAGGCACTGGTTTATGTGTCTAGCAGTGTGCCATTAGGAGTCATCTTATTGCTATGTTCTGTAATGGAGTAATTGAAGTAGTAAGCTTTCCATTAGGCTCCAGTTATTTATCAAAGTCTCAGATTCGTGGCCATTTTAGCAGTGTCAGGTATGGGTTTCCTTTTATGGAATGGGGTTTAAGTCTAATTAAAAAAGTGGTTGTACCAGTATTGTACCAGTAAGTCTTACAGGTAGGTCATTGTTGTAGGTCACAAGAATTGTAGCTGGGTGATACTGATAATTAGCATTTTTTTCAGTATCATGTGGTATGTTGTTCTACCATAAATGCTAGTCAGTACGAGTGATGCTTCTAGTTAGGCTCCAGTTTGAGTTCATGTCTCTGTACATATTTATAGTTACTGTCTTATAATAATTGTTCTGGAAGTAATAATTATCTAGAAATCGCTTTTCTTAGAGAATATTTCAGTGAGGTTGATAATTTCTGGAGGAGACATGTTGTCTTGTCTATTCATGTTTGACTTTTTTGTGATGGGTGGGTCTTAACCTAGAATTTGGTTACTGATAGTGTTCTCTGGTCTGGATGTCTAGTCTCACATTTGTTGAATGCTTGTTTAGCTTCTTGTTTGCTGTTACTCCATATTTTAATTTCTGGTCCAACAAAACTGTGCTTGTTGTTCATTCTCCTGGCCACTGTGTATTGGTGTGGGAATGGGGTGTCAGAAGTGGTCTCAGAATGGTTAGAGACAGGTAAAAATCTTAGCAACCTGTGGGTTTACAACATTTCTCTACATATCTTTAAAAATTTGTGTGAGGCTTATCATATTTTGTGGGTGATTCTGAATTTCATGATCCAGCTCCATGAAAAGCTGACTCAGGGCAGGTGGTGGAACCTGCATTTGAGTTTCTGATTCTCGGGAAATGAGAGACTTCAACCAGACTCTAAGATGAAGAGCTCTCCTTTTCGTTCCCATGTCTCAATATTTTCCCGTTTTTCTGTTCTACAGCAGCCTAAAGCTGTGTCTGTACACTTCTATAACCAGAATACTCAAACAGTGACAACCCAAAAGAAGACTACACAATAAGAAATCGTGTTAGTTATTTAAAATTAAAAACGCTGTATTCTAAAAATCTGTAGATGTTTGAATAACAATGAAAATATAAGATTTTGCTGCTTATTTTCTTTTTTCTTTAAGGTGAAGATAGATGGCAGGAAGGAGGTGTTGGGTTTTGGCTGCTTAGTCATGGCAATCAGAAAGCTCAAGAGGTGTCATTCATTGTGGCCTTCAGGCCTTCATCCATACACTACTACATATGTGGCCTGTTTTCTGTGGATGCTACTCCAGGCAGAAAACCTTTACATCCGGAGTCTCTCTCTCTCTCTGTCTCTCTCTGTCTTTCTCTCTCTGTCTCTCTTTGTGTGTGTGTGTGTGTGTGTGTGTGTGTGTGTGTGTGTGTGGTGCCCACTTCAGGAAAGAGTTGACTGATGTCACAGGAGCATACTTGCATGCATCACATCAGAGTGATCTTGAAAATTTGTTACAGACTCATCTGAGGCTTGAAGTTAGGCTTACAGGCAGAGCATTTGATTGATTCTGAGTAAAAACGTGAGTGTTTTATGTTAATGTAAAAGGACAATGTATCACCTCTCTCCTGCAAGGGTAATATGAGGTGACTTTAGGTTAAAGGTTACAAACCTGTTACTCAGGTTGATATAGGGGCTAAAATTAAAATAGAAGTCTTAGAAGTGACAGTCTATTGAATCATGTTCAACAAACACTGAGGTTTGATTCCTGTTCCTGTACTTAATGTAACCATGCCCCGAGAAGCTAGTGAATTTGTTTCTGTGCAGTTAAGCCCCAGACAACGTGTAGTGATGTACAATACTTTAATATTGGAGTCTTTAGGGAGAAGCAGAACCTATGTATGAGTAAATATACACTTGTGTACATATCCTGTTTTGGCTTAATGAGGAGTCTGACTGATTTTAAAGATTTTACTTGTTATGGAGACAGGTCCAAACTGGTTGAGTCTAGGTGGAAATCTGAAGACCCAGGAAAGAGACTCTGGGAGGAGTGAAGATCAACAGTGTGATTTTGTTTTATCTGGAGGTCAGTGTTATGCGTTCAAGGCTTCGGTTGCCTGGTTGAGGTCCACCTCCCCACCACTGGGAAACAATCTGGTTTGTCTAAAGCCTCCTTCTCATGTGGTGCAGAAATAATATTTACTTGCAGTCACTGTGGCAAGATGCTGAAAATGAGGATAGCTAATATATCTTAAATTATATGATTTTATTAGAGTATTATTTTCTAAACTGACAAATTGCTTTTCTTATTATAGGTAGTTTTATAAAATGGTTCTATTCAAAATGTTTCTTAGGAGAATGTTATTCCTGAAATATATAAAGATATCCAAGGTAGTGCAGGTGTATGTAGTCCCAGGTGCTCAAGACTGAGGCATTTTAGCTGTGGACTATGGACTCTGGACGTTCTTCCCTTTGTTTATGAATCATTCTCTGTTGAGGAGGAGTGTCTTCTTCAGTATGATCCTATTCTGCTGTGCTGTTTTGATAGTATTGCTGGCTAAATATGATACCTACATATTTAAGATTATTATTTTTACTATGGTTATTAAATTAAAATTTGAAGACATTAAGAGTTGATGGCTCTCTCTAGACAGGACAGTTTTTGGCTAAGAGAGCATTCCTGTTGAAGTCTAATTAAAGAAGGACTGAGCATGCTTTTAACTCTTTTTCTCTTTTGGTCTGAAAACCAGTGGTGACACGTACATACATGGGGATGTAATTGGAAGTTTCTCTCCCTTCTGCTACTTTCCATTTGACCACTCAGAGGCTAATATTACTTATAAATGCTTGGTTGATGGCTCAGGCTTATTAGCTAGCTCTTACATTTAAATTAATCTATTTCTATTAATCTGTGTATCACCGCATGGCCTGTGAATTACTGGTAGTGATCTTGCATCTTGTTCCTTTATTGGCTGCTGATATCTCTCTTGATTCCACCCTGCTTTAGGATTTCTTGCCTGGCTCTGTCCTGCCTTGCCATAGGTGAAAGCAGCTTTATTTATCAAACAGTGAGAGAAACACATATTCACAGTGTACAGAAACACATCCAACAGCATTTCCCCCTTTCTGCTTAATCAAAAAGGAAGGTTTTAACTTTAATTTCATAAAATTATATACAACAAAAGCAGTTATGAAGTAAGAATCAGTTACAATATTTAATCAGTATTTGACAAAATTAAAAAAATACTCTATCACTTATCCTATCTTTGAGTTTAAAGTTTCCTATCTAATTTATCTTTTATCATAACTAAGGAAAACCATAATTATAACTGTCTCACCTTCAACTCCATCAAAGATTCCAGAAGGATATAATATTAGGTGAGTATACAGGAAATGTATTGCAAACAACCTCCAAAACTCTAGAAATGGCAGAGACATCTGGCTGCCTGGACAGTTACCTAAAGTTCTTCTGTAACATTGGGGCATCCATTTTCAGCGTACAGGCCCATAGTATCTGGCAGACTTTTTAGTGAAGCAAGAAATTTGAAGGACTGCTCAACCTATATTCACAAAGATTGTGAATCGCTTTCCTCTGTGTCCTGCAGAATGTTTGGGAATTTATTCTGTGAAGTAGGAACATGAAGGACCATCCTACCTTGTTTTGGGAAAGTTTATAAGTCTTTTTTTCTGTAGGTCCTGCATGTCCAGTTTGTACAGCATGCTGTCAAGAAGTTCAGGCAAGGGCAGTTTCTTGCCCAAATGGGCTAACCTTACTACATTGAAAGCAAACTTTATGTGGAGTTTTTTCAATGCCCATTATCTTCTTTGAAGTTATTGGTGCTTCTAGAAGCAGACATGTCTCTTTTGAGAAAAGTGTAGGTTCTTAAAACATTTTAAATGCCATATTCTGTAGGTCTTTGAAGTGCTTGAATATTACCTACCTAACTAAAATATATCTTTGTATACCTAGAAAATGTAACTAATATGACTGTAAGTTTGACTATTATAGATTAATATTAGTCTGTATTTTTAATCATGTATCACATTTTTAAATGAGCTATATGAACAAAAATACCTTAAAAAGAGTAGAAATATACATATAGTATAACAAAATTGACTTTAAATTTGTATCAATATACTAAAATCCATGCCAGTGTAAAATATTTTGAGTTAATCGTTGTTTTTTTAATAAAAGTAGATTCAATAATCTACTCCTTTTTATCATAATAGTCTGCTCCCATCATTTCTTTATCACAGGTACTCATGTTTGCCACTGCAACAATCTTTGCTTCCCTTCAAAGTCCTTTTTTGATAAATAATTTTTTATTTATTTTAACTTCTGTGAGACAAGAATGGTTTAAGAAAATGTCTTCATTTATTGTTCTTATACTCTATCATACTTAGATTCTTCTAAATTGTTGCCTCATTAGGTTCATTCTATTCTGTAATGGAATATCACTGAATATAAATCAAATCAAGAAAAGAAAAATTGGAGGCCCATCAATACATTGGTTGAGGTGTATTTATTTTTAATGACTGAATTTCAGAATTAAATTGCATCAATCATCTTTCCTCGTTAGTATGTTTAATTTCTTGCTGTCTATTTTTTTCCAATTTACTCAAGATTTTAAAATTGATCAATGCTTTCTAAGCAATTTTGGAAAAATTAATACACTTTAGGAGACTTTACAGAAATAGATGCTATCTGAGCTTGTTTACTGGCTTATTTTTCAAAGATGTAAGTAGCTTCCAAACAAAGGTCAGTCCAGTGACTAAAAGGGTCACACTTTGATTCTGTTATTGTGTGTGAATAGTGAAGTGTGTGTAAAGCTTTGGTGGTGGAAGATGCATTCAAGTCTGGCTGAGCTCCATTGCATATGCTAGGTACTGTTAATCTGTGATGTCAGAAGTCACCAGTGCCTCCGCTAAACCTGTATCATATTGCCTTCTGTTCTTTCTACTTTACTATTTTCATTGGCAATCAACCCAATACTAAATGTCAATGGTTTGAATAGAAAGTCATTAACAATTTGAATTCTTCCTATTTGAGTTAATCTAGTAAATTTTCTCATCTTCCAGTAACTTGGTGTATTAAAGCATTTGACAGAATGACAGCCAGATAAGTAATAAAGTATTTAAAAGGTGTTGCAACACATCTGGAGTTTTAACTGCCAGAGATGTAATTGAGCCCTGGATAAGACATGGTTTATTTAATACTTAGGTGAGATCTTCCTTGGATCATATAGCAATGAAAAAGAGCCAGCAAGTCAAACTTCCTGGAATGACTCATCTTGTTGGGCCAAGTTAATCCTTTTTAGACTTATATTTATTTCTGCTTCAACCAGGATTATGTGAAGATGATATACTGGCTGATTTTGTGTGTCAACTTGAAACAAGCTAGAGTTATTAAAGGAAGGAGCCATTGAAGAATTCCCTCCATGAAATTCAGCTGTGAGGCATTTTCTCATTTAATGATCAATAGGGAAAGGCCTAGCCCATGGTGGGTGCTGTCATTCCTGGGCTGCTGGTCCTGGGTTCTATAAGAATTTGGGCTAAACAAGCCATGGGAAGCAAGCCAGTAGACAGCACCCATCCATATCCTTTGCAACAGTTCCTGTCTCCTGTTTGAGTTCCTGTCCTGACTTTCTTCCTTTCTTTGGTGTAAGCCTTTTCTCCCCAACTTGCTTTTTGGTCATTTTTTTCAGCAATAAAACCCCCAACTAAGACAATGAAGTAGTTAGACGACTATTCGTATCATGCAATCTTCCCACTGCTTCTTTCAGTGGCTTCTGGAACTCATAGAACTATCCTCTATCCCTTTTTAAGAAGCTCATTCTAACCCTGTATGCTTTGGCTCCTTCTATCTTCTCCATTCCTTATTTGATGCTGAATGATTGACATATCCACTGTTCTGACACTGCCTTGCTGAAGCATTGGTCTCCTACTTTTGCCTTGAGAGATGAGGTATTTTCTTGCTGTGATGTAAAGACCTAGGTCCTACTTGGAGAATAACAATCTAGAGCCAGAAAGACCGAGTTGGAAACTATTTTTTGCTTTATTTTTGAGACTACCTCATATATAATCATATAGTATGACTCCCAATTAGTTATATAGCCCAAGATGCCTTGACTTTCTGATCTTCCTATTTTTACCTCCTGAGTGCTGGGATTATTGGTGTGTGCTACCACATCCAGTTTATATGGTGCTGAGAATTGAACTCACGAATTTGTACACCTTCCACAAGTCCCTGACATAAGAATTAGGGTAGATGAGGATTAAGGCTGTTGTGGTATAATAGTTGATTTTGTAGCATACACATATCCTACGTGTGGTATATATTTTTCATCATTAATTTATGTATATATCTCACTATAAATTATTCTTAGAACTTTATATAAAGTGTGAATCAGAAAATAACCCAAGAGAATTTATGTCACTATAATTTGTTCCCATTTTAGACATTTACATTTAAAGTGAAGGACCTGTTGAAACTTCTGCAACTGAACTTTTCACTGTTGTGCAATTAGCTGGGAAATAAAGACTCTAGGGAATGATTTCTCTGACATATTCCTACCACATAGTATATTTTTAGATTTTGTACCTTAATAGTTTAAATGATACAAGTAATGACATGAATTGTCTTCTTGCACATTGAAATTCCTTGGGAGGACGTCAGAGAAAAGATTTTTGTTGTTGATTTACTATTCTCTAATAATGTGAATTGTTCTTACACCCAGTGTTTGTTTTGATCTCTAATGCGAAGGCTATTAGTGGTTAATTTTGAGGTCTCTAACACAAAATAGAATATCAATTTGCCATTATTCTCTGTGTCCTTGGGTTCTATGGGATGTCCAGGCATTTGCAGTATGAAGCACTACACTTAGTTTAAACAGCAGGAAACTCTCATGATAGTAGATTTCTAGAAATCTGACACCAGGGAAACAGTAGGGTTAGTTTTTTTTTTTTTCTAGGCTTGTAGTTGCCATCTTCTCTTAAATCTTCACCTGGTCCTTTCTTTATATATGTCACTGTTTAAATATCCTCTTTCTGTAATATTACAAATAAGACTGGGTTAGAACTCACCATAATGATTTCATTGTAACTTAATTCCTTCTTTAAAGACTCAAGTATAATTAGCTAGAGTCTGAGTTCTGGTGGTAGAGTTTCAATACATGAATTTGGGGCATTGGGGCCATGATTTATCTTATAACAGACCTTTCTCTCTATCTGAATTGTAAAATGAGTTAATAGAAATACTTTCTGAGGTTGCTGTGAATATTCCAAAAGAGGTTGTACACAAGTTCGGTCACAATAAATTGTGTTATGGTGAGTAGGCATAAAGAGAACTACTTCTTCTGCACCATAGCTGAAGCTTCTCTTGATCGATGGGTTGCAGCGTTTGACATCATTCATCAGATACGACGCAGTTTGCTTCCCTTCTGGCACCATGGGAGACTTTCTGCTATTATCACAATACGTGGCTGTGTGTTACAGTAGCAGAGCCCCGCACTTTTTTTTTCAAAGCAAAGAAAATTATTCTAATTCTTCCTGCTTGCCTTCCTATCTTGATGTATTACTGCCTGCTGTAGATAATGGTGGCATTGTAGAAAGAAAGCTGAGATCAATTACCCCATAGATGAGCTTCATTAGAATAATTACGGCATCACAGTCTATAGTGAACAGGCAAGCATTCGGGTCCAGATAAGAGATTCATTATCGGAGACAGTTGTCAAAATCATGTTGATGGGAGCCTGAAAGGACAGAGCCTTATTTTCTCCTAGGTTCTGAAAGACAAGAAGAATGACAGTACATTGGGATCTTGAAAGGAAAGTTAAACCTTCAGGTATAAAGAACAAAAGGGGATTTCTTGCTCTCACAGGATTCAAGGGCAGGTGGGGAGGTGGCTAAGTTCCATACCATTTAACACAGCCTAGATGTAAAAGTCACAGTACACTGATAAAGTAAAGTAATAATACAAGCTTGTCTTTGGTCTTGAAGCAGATGGTCTGCAGCTGCCTGAGGAAAAAGTAAACTCTATGAGACTTGTAAGGTCACTGAACCTTCTTCTCAAACCTGTCTAGAGAGAGAGCCTGTAACTTAACCCACCCTTCCTGTCCATCTCCCATCAACCTTTGGTTCTTGTTCCTCTTTTATTTAATTCTAACTAAAATAATAATAATAATTTATAATTTATCTAGAATGGTCTTGTCTGAACTCATGATAATTCTGCATTAGCTTATAAACTTCTTCTGTGAGCATCAGGCATGCATGAGGTGCACAGACATGCATGAGAGAAAAACACTTATATACATAAAATAATAAATAATTACATCTAAAATAAACATCAAAACAGACTGTCCTTGAGAAACTCTAGGCAAAATGAATGGAGAAGATGGTGTGAGTTCTAGGTTCAGGGTATTTGAATGATCTGTGGTGATCACAATGTTGTCCATATATAGGTGCTGTGGATGACTGTGAAAAGATTGTGAGCTTCCTGGTTACTTTTCTTGCCCAGTAGCATTTGCAGTGCAAGACATGCACATCATGAGTAATCTCTCCATAGTAGTAGGGTCTGGAAACAGTGGATCTTTCACACTGTTGAGGAAGTGACTACCAAATCACAGTGGAAGATCACCAACTATAAGAAATTACCATGATCTGCTGTTGATTATTCAATAATGCAGTGTGTATAAAAGGATATAGCTTTTCTTTGAATACTATCTATCCATGGCATCTTTAAGTCTGATGAAAACTGATAATTCTTTCATGCTGGTGTTGTGGTAAGTTATTTTAGACCTAAGAAATTATCTATTTTTCAAATCCTTGGTGTATCTTTTAGCTGATATGTATAATCTCCTTTAAAAAAATCCCTGGTGTTTTCATCTGCTTTCACAGCCACAGATCATGTAAAATTACAACACACCTTGCTGTGTAGTGCAATAAGAAGGAAGGATAGATTGCATTGTCCCAGGTGACCCATGTCAAAGTACACCAGCACACAGTCCATGTTTTGAGAAAAATCTTGGTGCTGGTAGAAAGTCAAGTGATTATTAAATCCATACAGAGTATGTGTCTTTGTTAGGGTCACTATTGCTGTGATGAAATATCATGACCAAAGGCAACTCAGGAAAGAAAGGGCTTATTTCACTAACAGTTCCATATAATAATTTGTCATCAAAAGCAGTGAGGACAGGAAATCAAGCAGGGTTGAGATGTGGGAGCACGAGCTGATGCAGAGGTTAGAGAGAAGTGCTGCTTACTGGCTTGCTCTCTGTGACTTGCTCAGCCTCCTTTTTTACAGAACCCAGGCCCACCTGAAAGTTGACAAATACTCCCAGGCTAAGTACTCAATTGGCTGTGCCCTCCCACATAAATCACTAAAAAGGGGCTCTACAGGTTTTCCTACAGTCTGATCTTACTGAATCATTTCCTCAGTTGAGGGCTCCTGCTCTCTAGTGACTCTGGCTGGTATCAACTTGATATACAACTAACCAGCACAGTATGTGTTTCTATAAAGATATAAAGGGGCATTTACTTGAAAGCTACACACAGTTCCACTTAGGTTATTAGCTGATGCTTTCTGAGGCGGGAATGTCACTAACTATCCAAACATCTCTTTTCTTCTATTAGGTAATGAAATAGATGATAACTCTAGACCATAGATTTCTTTGGACTGGAGGCCGAGTGTCAAACAAACAAACAAATATGCAAGCATTATTTGAGGGTTGAAACTTGGGGCCTCATTGCTGACTTGGGTATTAAAAAGGATGAAAGTTGAGTTTGGCCTACGGTTATAAGAGTGTGCTTATGGAGCTTTTGGATTTGTGAACACATCAAAGTGTAGGTAGCATCAGTGGCATAGACAAGGCATGAAAATTCTTTGGCCCCTTTATACCCTTCCTGTTTTGCTATTCTTCATAATAAGTTCTTAAAAGAAGGTAAAATATTTTCCTGAGTTCCATGAGCCATTTTTAAAATACCATCAAGCCTGAGAGTGGGTCATGGGAACTGCTGATTTGTAGTTGATTAGTTAGAGATAGGCATCACTTGGTCTGGTAACTGGTGTCTGAAGTGTAGATTAGAGTCCTAAGTCTGGGAGTTTGTGACAACTTTTAGTAGTTATTAATTGAATAAAAAATTAAACATTTAAATGGTGTTTGGAAAACAGAAAATTGTTTGGTATGAGAAAACTCCAAACTTTTAGTGTTTGAAGAGCTAAGAGAAGAAAATGTGGTAATGTATCCACAAATGTGAGTTTGCCTGAAGTAGTTTTGACAGACCACAAAATAACAAGGGTATCTACTCTTCTCAGTTTAAAGATGAACACACGTCTTGTTAAGAATTAGAGAAACACAGAATTTGGTAATTAATTTACTTTTCTGTAAAGTTCTTTATTATTCAGTTTTTAGCTAGTAAAATGAAAAATCCTTCATTATAAGCCCCTTTCCTTGCTCTTGCACTGGCTTTCCCAATTGCTCTTTTCTGAAATGGAGAACATAACAGGCTCTTTGCTTTCTCTGTTATCTTTATTCCAGATCAATCTATAGATTTAAAAATCCTTCTTGTTTCTTTTTTTAAGTTACCTTTCTCATCCCTATATATTTTCTGTTTTTCTTTTAAACTGATGCCATTTAATTTTAATATTTTTGGCAGAAAAGAACAAGTTAGTACCCTGTACCAGAACATCAATCTTGTGGAGCCAAGACTAATTCAGCCATATGAACATGTGATAAGAAACTTTCTCCGTGAGATCAAACTCCAGAGCACTGAAATGGAAAACTTGGCTATTGCAGTAAAGAGGTATCAATCTGCTTCCTTTCTGAGGACACATAGGGTCCTTGTACTTGTTCTGTGACTTGGGGTGGAGACATAGGGACTGAATAGCATAGGCCTGCTATGATACAAGTGGACTTCCTGAACTTTTGCAGTCCAGAACCTACTAGAATATTCCACACAGGGTAAGTTATGTCAGGTAGTAATTGCAGGGTCAAATAGCAATCTGTTGGTTGATCATTGCCTTCCTATGTTGTAAAGTGCTCAAATCTGATGATTCCATTCAGAAAAATCCAGAACATGTCTTCTTCTTAGCCGTTTTACCAAAGTAGGAAACTTCTAGAGAGGCAGGCAGACTCTGAAGCCAAGCCAAATAAAGACCTTGACAGCAGACTTTCTATTCTTTCCAAGTCTCAATCCTGTGTCTTCAAAAGAGTAATGAAGATGCACTCTTTGGGGTCATGAGTCCCAGTACATGATATCTTAGGTAGAGCAAAATACTTTTTCTAACAAATACTTTTATCTCTGGAACTGTAGGAGACTGATTAGAAACAGTTGCTGAAATCAATTCTTCTTCCTTTAACTTTAGCCTATATGATCTGAAGTTTATGTAATAGAATTTAAAATTATGGCTAACCATCTGTTATCCGTTTTCTAGGTTTGTCAGTCAGTTGTGACAATAAGATGTGCACATTTGCTGACAGTCACATTTGCTGATTTTAGCTACTGTTTGTCTCAGGCTAATATTTACTCTATTTCTGTTGTTTAATGCCATTTATACACAAATAGTCATGCTGACAACCTTAGTTTGTCATATAGGAGGACTGGGAAATATCATGTAGAGTATTAACCTCATCTGTATAATATGAAACCTAATGTTGATGAGTTTTGGGTTTCTCTTCACATTTTTCAGTCTAAGAATACAATGATTTTTTTTGAATTTCAGAGCCCAAGACAAGGCAGCCATTCAGCTGAGTGAGTTGGAAGAGGAAATGGATCAGAGGATTCATGCAGTGGAAAATGAGACCCGGAAAGATGTGAGTTTGTGGATTGACCACTCATTCATTTGGCAAATCTTCAGGGAGTACCTGTAGTGATGAGGCGAGCAGGCCTGCTTTTCATCCCACCCAGCTCCCGCACGGCTAGCTTTGCCCCGGAAATAATAACACAGAAATCGTATTCATTTAAACACTGCCTGGCCCATTAGCTCTAGCCTCTTACTGGCTAACTCTCACATCTTGATTAACCCATATCTATTAATGTGTATCGCCACTTGACTGTGGCTTACCAGCATGCATCTAACCACCATCCGTCTTGGGTAGGAGAAGCCTGATGTCTGCCTGACTCTGCTTCTTTCTCCCAGCATTCTGTTCCGTCTACTCCACCTATCTAAATTCTGCCCTATCAAAAGGCCAAGGCAGTTTCTTTATTAACCAATGAAACAACAGATAGATAGAAGANGGCCCATTAGCTCTAGCCTCTTACTGGCTAACTCTCACATCTTGATTAACCCATATCTATTAATGTGTATCGCCACTTGACTGTGGCTTACCAGCATGCATCTAACCACCATCCGTCTTGGGTAGGAGAAGCCTGATGTCTGCCTGACTCTGCTTCTTTCTCCCAGCATTCTGTTCCGTCTACTCCACCTATCTAAATTCTGCCCTATCAAAAGGCCAAGGCAGTTTCTTTATTAACCAATGAAACAACAGATAGATAGAAGATCCTCCTACATCAAGCACCTTTTATTGTGGAGCTCTGTTTGGTATCAAAACGTGGGGACAGTAGACTTTACTACTTAGTATTCTATATCAAAATATCAAACTTCTAGATTTGAGGCACATAAGGGATTTTTATAACCAGAAGTGTTTTATAATAGAAAGTTAAAGAGATAGAGAGATTGTAATCAAGTAAGCTGAGAACATAGCTCTCCAGTACTAGTATGTATAGCATAAGACTCATGGGAGTGGGAGAGGTGGCAGCATGTGAAGGAGGTCAGAGGCATCTTGGAAATTCTTGACATGGATTGGAGGACTGGAGTCAGGCTTGGCGAGAAGATGGCTGAATATCTACCTGTATATTGTTCTCACCACTCAACTTTAAATCTCTATTGCAAGTTAATTTAAAATCCTGTCTCCTAGCTGTGGTATTTTGTGATGAAATCTTTCTATCATTGGGATTCTCAAGTTAAAATTACATATCTTTAGTCATTTCCTTGGGGGAGGTGTGTTTTTCAGGATGAATATATTTGTTCTGTTGATGTTTGCTGAAAGCAGAAAATACACACATTTTCTTTGAGTGGGTAATATTAGGATATAAAATTCTATTTTGGTGCTGAGAGGCAATAAAAGTGCAGGCCCCAGTGCTGGCATCAAGTAGATATAAGTCTATGTCCTGACTTGGCTCTTACCATGGCCAGGTGGCACTCATAATGTAATCTCTCCTGTGAGTCTTTGCCCTGCCACCTGCCAGCCTCAAGGAGGATTAATCATGATGATGTATGTAAAGTACTGAGAAGTGTTGCCTTTGGTAGGTACTACCATTGGCTGTTACTATCTTTTTCTGTGCCTTCTTTGTTTCCTTTCAGATAATTTATCTTACTTGTCTTTATCACACACATAGTTCCATTTGGGCATCTTTGTTATCTCTTTTAAAAATATTTGTATTAATTCTTAGAGAATTTCAGACAATTCCTTTTGATTATATGCACAACTCCTCAGCTCCTCCCAGATCTACTGGCCTTTCTCTACCCACCCAATTACATGATATTACCCTGTTTTCTTTAAATCCTGTGTTTGTCCAGCTTATGCTACCCAAACTCTTGCTGAACCAATTGTTATTGTAGCTCACAGGGTTTACATCTGGGTGAACTGATGATTACTTTTTGGCTCTAGTAGTATTCATAGAACCTTCCATACCGTGAAAGAGAGCTGATAGAACTGAAGTTTCCAGATCAGTACTTTATTTGATTTGTCTGTGTTTCATAGCTCAAATATGTACTGTCTTTAGCAGCAAGGTCTTACCATCAAATCCTGGGGTGTAACCAAGAGCAGTGGTAATAGTATGTAATGTTCGTGAGGTCTATTGGACTCCACTGGTCAGAAACTCAAAAGAGGCAATCTATACTTGACACTGGGGTTTTTATTTACTAGTGTGTGTTGGCTTATAGGGGTACTGTCACTTTGTTACCCTTTATAGGGTGACTCCATTTAAACTTTTAAAAGATAAAATATATGTATGGAAGATTCTACAGTAGCAGGTTTGTTTGTCCCATCTCTTAATAACAAGTGTAAGAACCCTATTGGTGTCATATTTAACTGATAGCCAGTTCAGGGTACATGGCCCAGGGTTGGTGCAAATGATTTTTTTCCTTTTTATGACGCAATCCTCTTGTGTTTAGAATCAGCAAATCCATTTTTAACTTTCCTTTAAAACCTTCTACCACTGTTTAATCTGTTCTTCCATTCATTGATCAGGTAGGTCTCATATGCACATGCTACACTATAACCAAATCTCATTGCTTCCAGTGCTGAACAGATCCATTGTGGGTTGACCACTTTGTATTAGATAAACAATTAAAGGTCTCAAGGTCTCATTCCTGAGGACTCTAATTCTCTTCTTCATCATTTCATTATTCCTTAGGAGTTTTTTTTTGTCTCCCTTCCATCTTGACATATTTATTAGCATTGTCCTTGTTGCAGTATTGTTTAGGTAATGATGGTGTTGAGATATCAATGGATGTAGCTTGCCTGTCTTTCTAGGATATACAATTTCTCAGTAGATTTACTAGTCTTCTGGTTTTACAATATTTTTTCTCCCTTTTTTGTGCTGATCCCGAGCTGTACATTCATGAGTTGTGTTTTACGAGTATCCATTGTGACCAGGCACCCCACAATCAATTGTTCTCTGTATTTTGGTCAGTTGTGGCTTTTGTTACTGGTCTTCAGCTTCCAAGAGGTGCTTCTTTGATGTGTGTGTTTAGGTTTGTGATGTGGGGGAAGCAGTAGCTACATTTACTTATTTTTGTCTATGAGGATGAGTATTTAGAATACAGTTAGTAATTATTCTAGTTTAGTAAAGTGGTAGGTCCATGACCTCACTAGTCTTGGGTAGTATGAGAAGTCTTCAGTACAAAACATAATTTTCCTACTGTTGAGAAGCCCTTACATACAATTAGACAACCATTGGTTATCACCAATATATGTGAGCCACTCTTAGATACTTCATGCCATACTGGTAAGCATTCAACTGAGTAGGGTTTTTGTTACTTCTCCCCCTTGTCAGCTTTTGTAGTCTTTCCTGGCCCTATGAAAGGTGATTTTTTGGTTAGTGCTCTGTGAGAAGTGTATGACATCTTCAGCAACAAGGACTTATATAAAATTCTGGGAGTCAACCAAGGGCAAAACAATAGTCAATATTGTTTTTGAAGTCTCTTGGACTCCTTTGACTTAAAAGAGGGTTTTTCATTTCTGGTACGGGGAATTTTATTAATCTATGGCTCTTGAGGAGTGCATTGTCAGTCCAAGTGACAAATTTAAGATTTAAGTGTTTATATGTATACACATATATATTATAAATGTATACATATATACATTTATATTATATGTACTTTTGATAAAGAATATTGATAAATGAAAATGTTTCCTTATGTTTTCCCCTCAAAAGTTGTAGTGTTATTTTGCTCCCATTCCATACTGTATTGACTTCCTTTCTCTTCTTCAAATAAACTTTCTACCATCTTTTTTCCATTTTCTCGTTTGTGTCACTTGTAGACTGCTATTCCCTTCTCTAGTGTCAACTCCTGCCCTCTTGGTACATTTTTACTTTCCTAGTTTTTGTGATTATTTCAGGTTAAATACTCACACCTCAAGATTTGGATCTCAGAACCACATGAGGGAGCATTCACATTTCTCAGTTTGTGTCTGGGCTACCTCTCTCAATTTAATCTTCTCTACTTCCAACCACTTACCTGGATATTTCATGATTTCATTTATTATAGTTGACTAGTATTTCATCATGTATATGAACTACATATTCACTGTCCTTTCCTCAACTGAAGGACATTTAGGTTGTTTCCTTTCCCTACCTATTGTGAATACAGCATCAATGCACATGGCTAAATATGTATCTGTGGGGTCAAGTCCATTGTACATATGCCAAGGAAGGGTTTTGGTTTTGTGGTCGAATCATTTTAGCTTTTTGTTAATGTTCTATACTGATTTCCATAGAGACTACCCTAGTTTGCAATCCCAACAACAATGAAGGAGGGCTCCCTTGTCCTTAAAATCTCTCCAGCATTTGTTGGTTGTTGTGTTTATCTTAGTTATTATAACTGGGTTCTAATAAAATCTCGGAAGTTGTTCCAAACCACATTTTCCGGATTTTTAAGGATATTGAACATTTTTAAAATACTTTCTTAGTTATTATCATATATACTGTTTTTCAGTTTTTGAATGTTTTTTTTTTTTACTCTTTGTTTTTTGAGTCTATACTAATATCCTGGTTGTCTGAAGTAACCAAGAGGCCCTCATTGTCTACTGAGCTGATTTTTAGTTGCATTCTAGACAAGTGAACCACTTGACTTTGACTTCTTTAGGACATGCATATTGGTGCAGTAGTCCTTTACTCTTAACTTTGGTATTCAATTCGCCTTTGCTTCGCTAATTCCAGTGCAAAGACATTTAAAATTTTTTATTTAGTTTTATTTTTTGTGTGTAAATGTCTTGCTTGCATGTATTTCTATGCATGGTGTGCATGACTTGTACTCATGGTGGTCAGAGGAGATCATGAAATCCCCTGGAACTGGAGGTACAAATGGTTGTACGCTCTTGCATGGATAGTAGGAACCAAACTCAGGTCCTCTGCAAAAACAGCCAGTGCTCTCAACTGCTGAGCCATCTCTCCAGCCCCAATACCTGGATTATCTATGTTGACTATGTAACAGTTAGCAGGACAGTTCCAAATTAATGCTTGCAACCAAATATCTACTGGATTTGAATTGGCTATATTCTGATGCTCAGCAGTAGACAAGAATGTGTACGGAAATGTCTATTTGTTATAATTAACAAGGATTTATTGAGTATGCCAGAGCTGATCTTAAAGGAATATCTTCAGCTAAATGGTTTTGTAGAATAGACTCATAATTAATGACATTAACAGAGAAGGAGATGTTTCTGTAATACTTTGTGGAAGAGGTTATGCCTTGATTAGCAACAGTACAGCTCCTGGTAAGACAATCGCCAGCACCCTTCAAGGATTAACCTCTCTTTCCAATGAATTAATAACAGCAACAAAATAATTAAAACAATATGAAAAGAGGACCAATAAGAGTAAAAGAGAAAAAAAAGAGGAACTTGAAAGAAATAAATTGTTTAGTCCATTTTAAGTATGGGGTAAACTTAGAGTTGAACGGAGTTTTGATTAGTGGGAAGACATGAGTCCTCTTACCCCAGCTGTCCACTTGCACTTGTTCATAACAAAACTCTATGAGTTGCGAAGTTACCCATAGTCTAATAAGTGACTGAGTCTAAGATCATAAAAGAACAGTTTCAAGCTCCAAATTCTTCATCAGAAGAGGCTTTGTGCCTTAAACTAATTAAGGTGATGAATTTGGTAAGGAGTCAAGTCACACAGCCCATGTGAGAAGAGGACATGAATCTCTCTTCATCTGGGGACTTAAAAAAATCACTATAGTGATTTGATGAGCCAAATTGGCACAGGAGCTATTTTTGTCTTTTCTCTATGTTATTTCTCTTTCTTCAGAATTGTATATTATTGAAAACTTCTTTGTTGTCATTAGAGTCTTGAATTTGTTATTTTATTCCCAACAAGTTGTAATCTAGCTTGACCTGTTGGCCAAAGACCATAAACTTGTCTTGCAGCTTCAAGGGGAGGGAGTGCAAGGTCAGCTTTGTCTTGCAAGAACACTCCGAGTGGGAAAATGTGAATGACAAGGTTACATTTCTTCTGTTCCTGCAGGTGCTTACCTGTCAGTTCTTTGTCACAAGGGACAGACAGCAAGGGGACTCAAAGTGCTTTTGAGAGCAGAGAAAGGCAGCTAATGGATCTGTAGTGTAAAAGTCCTGTTCTAAAGGGGGAGGTTGTTGTTGCCTTTTATAGATCCCTTATATCTTACACAACTTTTTCATAGACTATGTTTTCCAGCATGTAGCCATCAGTTTAGAAAGTTTCCAGTCTTCTACCATCACCTTCTTTCATAAATTAATCTGAGACTCTCTTCCCCAAGCCCATTCCTTCTTCTACCTCAGAAATGTCTTGCATAGCAGTTCCTGCGCCCTCTGGTGTGCCTTTTTGTCACTGTCTTCTACAGAGAATTTAACGGGAACACAACAGTGTGCAACAGTCATGTGCTGAGTAATGATGTCTCCACTTCATGTATTACAATGGTCCCATCATTAATACCTGGGAATATTGTAGCCACCTTACCTGGTGTAAGTGCATTTCATCATGTTGACTCAAGGACAAAATCACCTAATAACGTTTCTCAGACTGTACTCCTATTAAGGAAACCTCCAAGCCTATCACAGTGGCTCTACACTCTGCATAGACATTTATAATGATGATTCAAATTCAGGTAAAATAAAAATGATAGGGCAACTGGTCATTGGCTTCTGAGCCATCACAGGATGTATGTGTTCACTAGATCCCATAGTTGTGTTATATCTTCTGACAGAAATGGTTGACTGATTCACTGCTGTGTTGTGGTATTATCACAGTTTCATAGTCTTAGAGATTGCACTTCAGGATGATGTGCAACTTTTGACATTCCGCAGTTCTTCCATTTCTGTAAGTTTCAAATCCAACACTTCTGCACACCTAAAATGTCCTGGTGTCCTTCTCCCATCTATTCTCACCCTTACATTTTCAGAGCATTTTTGTCAGCTTTGCTCAATATGAAATGCTTCATATCTGTTGATGGTTTGAAGACCGTTTAAGAGACAGAAATTACCTAAGAGATGTCTTTCATTTTTCCTGTAGGAAAAACGCAAAGCAGAAGAAGCCCTCAGTGACCTCAGACGTCAGTATGAAACAGAAGTAGGAGACCTACAGGTGACCATTAAAAAGTTAAAAAAGGTATGTATATGGCATAGAGACATTCTAGAAACATCTTTAGTATCTCACTGTATCTAAGACATTGAAAATTAAAACCATTTAGAATTGAAGCAGAAGAAATAGTGACTTTGCTGAGTCAGTTCAACTCCTTGAGGGACTCTTATTTTTAAAGGTCTCCTAGTTCTTCTAGTTATTGGGTCATTTGACTTATAACATGGAATAATAAAATGTCTTACACTTGAACAGTTCACCAAACACATTTCTTTCATTTTCATTCACCAAGTGCTCTGAGTCAGTTCCCTGTATCCAGAGAAAAGTGTTTTCCTAAATGAAAGAGTATCTGGTTATGTCAGGTATCCCTGTGTTTTTGTTCTTAACTTACTTCAAGGTGCATAGCAGATGCTTAGTAAATATTAAGTGAAATAAAAATTGTTCTTTTTTAAGTAGAAAGTTCCTGGTCTGGCAATAACCTGATTATTGAAAAGTAAGAAAAAATTGTGGAAACATGAGCAAAAGTGTCTTTGAGTACTGGTATTCCCTTTCTTGGTTCCAATGAACAGGTTCTTTGTACTCTGAGATTTGCTGGCACATGTTAATAAGTGAATCTGGAGTGCAGCAGTGGAACAGGGGAGTTTTGTAACCCTTACCAGCTTCTGCGGTGCAGATACTTGTAGTATTATTGACATCATGCTATCAAATTCATAAATCCATGTACAGAAATAAACACTGATCTGTCATTATAAGATGGTTCTATGTCAGAATTAAGCTCACATCTTACATGTGGTTGTTTGCATAGTAGTCGAAATAACTTAAGTAAACAGATGTGAAAATTAAATATTTCAGTAGTATTGGAAGGCCATTAAGTGAAAGTCATTTCCTTCTGGTCAAGAGCACACTATCTATTTAATTTGTGTAGAAACCTAACATTCAAGGCTACCCAAAACAAAAGAGTTAAACCAATTGGGCCAGGTAGTCTCCTGTTTTAAGGGATCACACTTAAGAAAAGTAGATTCATCGAAAGCCATGATAAAGAGATGGGAGGAATAATTAGCCATTTAGTAAGATACTGGAGTTATCCTTCCCAGAAACTCTGCATTCTATGCAGTTGCTAACTCAGTGATATCTATGGAGCTTCCTTTTTTTGTCAGCTTTTTTTAATTGCTCAGAAAAAAATGTAACTTTTTTTTTTCATTTCTGTTCTAGGCATGCTTTTCCCAATATAGTCTCAATTCCTCCCCAGAACTTTTTCCCCTTGTGACACTTGTCTGACTTGTGGCTGACCTACATTGCTGAATATGCCAGTCTAAACTTAAAGGGCATGCCTTCTTTTCCGACATCTTCCTCCCATGGACAGCTGCAAAGATTAAAGCTTACCTGGCTAAGGTTTTCCTTTTAAATTTTAGTAAATTTGTCCTTTTGTTTTCTTTTGTGTCTCTCATTAAATCTATTTGTTATTGAGACTAAGACTCTCAAGAAGGAAGCCCAATTTCCGTAGTAACATGTAGCACCCCAGGTGAGACTGCCCATTACGTAAACATTACTAGTAGTTCAGTAAAGTTATGTTACAGTTAAGCTTGTCATTGTCACCCATGATCATTTCAATCTATGAAGTGACTGAGAATCATCTAGGAGTCTTCTATAATGCCAAAAAATCATTATTATCTTATATGTATTTTAAAATAATAACTAAAGTATCATACTATGAATAGATTTCAGAATGATGAATCAGCTTATCCACTGAGTATTTTAGTCATTGTTTTTAGTTATTTCTGTAATTTCCCAGGTCTTTACATTGCAAGGATAGATGCCAAAAATATGACCTGATATAACATATGATGAGGTTTTAACAGTGAGAGATCATAAGTGAGAATGATGAGGCCTCAGTTATCATTGAAATTATATCAATTTTTCCTTATAGCATGTAGCTGTATTTTCCTAATATTTTCAATCCTTGGCTTCTCACTTAAAACATGGTTTTACCCATGTTTAACCATAGTAATTGGTATTTTATTGGCTATAATTTACTAAGATCACTCCCATAATTTGAAAATGCTAAATATGAACTCATTTTTGATGACCATATTAAATGAGGACTAAGTTTCAGGGAGGACAAATGACCTACTCAAAATTCTAGAGCTGGTAACCAATGGAGTCTTTCCTTCCTGCCTGTTCTAGACTTCTTGCCCATCTGATATGTTTGCTGTATAAAACAGTAAAAATATTTATAGGCGAGAATATTAAAGGCTCTAAAAATTTAAAAATATACTTTAAAGATTATTGTGATACCACTATTTTTGACAACAGATTCTGAAAGTCTTAGGTATTTTTCCTTCATAATTTTCTTCTGTGAAGTCATAATGCATCTCTCTTTTTTTAGACCTATCATGATAACCAATTTTAAGTTCAAGTTATATTACATAAGCATAATAACAAAAAACAACACAAAAGTGGCATATTGTAGAACACACAGATCAGTGGACTAAAGTACCTAAACATAGATCCACAAAACTACAACCACCCGACTCTCATAAAGGTGCTATTATTGGAGAATCAAATCAACAACCTTTCTTAGCAAGTGGTGCTAAGTAAACTGGATATCCACCTGTAGAAGGCTGGAAACATATCTGCCGTCTGCCCTGTAGGAGAATCAGCTCAAAAGGGTATATGAAAAGAAAGCAATCAAGCAGAAGCCAATGCCTGGAAGAGCAGATAGTCTTCACCAGACAAGAAACGTAGTTAATACGCATCTGTCAGTCACAGTCACATGAAGTCTTGTCTCATGATAGCTTCTGGCAAGATGGAGAATGCTCATAGTTTAAGCACATGAGCATGATGAAATCTGGGAAACATTTTGGCTAGTGCAGAATCCCTCTGTTTAAGGACACCTGCAAACAAACCCTCACAGACCTGGGATGTTACTTCTTTGTGGTCAAGCCATTTTGTTTTTATTTGCAGTACTAGAGTTTGAACATAAMGTCTTACACATGCTAAGAAAATATTGTACTTTGATCTTTTTTTTGACATTTCTTTTTGAGACATATTCTATTTATGTCATATCTGTTTCTCAGGTTGGCCTTGAATTTATTGTGTATCCCTAGACTTATGATTTTCCTGTCTCTTCTTTCAATTGTATACCACCACAACTGACTCATGGGAAAGTTATTTTTGTTTTAGATATTTTTAACCTCTGATGTTAGCGTATTAGCTAGCATGCAGACCTCATGTATACACATGTATAGTTCATTCTCTTTCTGTGCATGCTTATCTTCACATCAGGTTTATGTGCTTAGATATTAGTGATTTCAATCATTTTTGTAAACATTCCTTCAGTTCACTATTAATAAAACACAAGAGTCTGACATTAACATTCCTCTTATTATTTTTATTTCTAGCTGATTATGGTACTGAACACCTTTGCTTCTAGCAATCATCTGTATTTCTAGAAATTGGGAGTTAGGATCGTCAAGAGTTCAAAGCTAGCCTCAGCAACTAATCAAAATTGAGGTCATCCTGAGTAATATGAGACTATCTCAAAATACAATAAAATAATTCATACATTCTAACACAAGGTAAGACTATTACAAAGTGAAACAGAAAGCCTTAAGCATACAGGATGAAAGAGAATGCCCACTTTCTTTTAGAGAATAAGGAAAGCAAGGATTGAGTGTTTTCCTATGGAGTTGTTTCAAAACTGACTTTTACATTTTAGAAGTGTTTTAAAGAAAACATTTTAAATTTAAAGTGTTTTTTAAAAATGCATTTAATAATAAAAGTTCCTCCGCAATTGTTTGCATTATTTAAAACAAATGTTTAAATGTTATAGATGTTGTATCATTTATTGATCTGTAGTCATAAGATGTTAAAGATTGAAGACTGCTAGAATTCCCACATTCATATTCAAGAATATCTCTAATCTTCACCAAATTCTTCTAAATTACTTTTCAAAAATACCTAACTTTTGTTTTCTCTTTCAGCTTGAAGAACAATCGAGACACATAAGTCAAAAGCAAGATGTGACAGCATTAAAGAAACAAATTTATGATTTAACAATGGTAAGAATTATTCTTCACTGAATGAAATTTGTTTCCTCTTATATACTTTGACAGTTCTTAGTTACTCTTTTGAAAGAAAGATAAAGAACCAATACCAAAATCTACTTCAAGAGGAAAGTGTATTCTATCTTATAGGTGTCAGATAACAGTTCATCACCAGGAGAAGTTAATGGAAGAAGAAAAGCAAAAGGCCAAGCAAGAACACTGCTTACTTGTTTATGCCCATGGCTTACTTTCTTTTTTTTCCCTTTGAACATTTTTTTATTAAAAATTTCCACCTCCTCCCCT